>JAGXCT010032313.1:0-21229 GCA_022495035.1 Philopotamus ludificatus | reverse complement strand
CTCGACTACCATGCGAGAGTTTGGTAAGGTCCATGCCCTCAGCGAGTGAGAGCCTCGTGACTGGCAAATGATGATATATATATATATATACAAGAAAAAAAATGTTATCCAGATATGACCTCCAAGATATACCCTTAATTCATAAATAACAGTTTCAGTACATATTTTTTTTTTATAATTTAAGTTATTTTAAAGACATTTAAAGTAATATATTAGTAAAACAAATTAATCAATCTGGTACTTCAGATTTATTGAATTATTAAACTGTGTTTGTATTATGATACGATTTTTTTAATAAAAATAACGATGATTTTTTTTTATAATAATAAATTGTTCTACAAAAAAATTAACGCACAAAAATTAAGATCAAAACTAACCGGAAGACTGCCATATACTATCGAGGCAGGATGTCCCAAAAACAATGGCATTATTTTTTTGTGTAAAAACAACGAAATATAAGCTGAAATCGATTTAACACCCAAGACGTAAATCTAAAGGCGTGCGCTTCGCTTGACCAAACGTTCAATTATTATTAAATCAATATCAAACCTATTTTAACAAAATCTAGTCTATTGGAGGTAGATTTTTCCATCCAAAAAAAATCCATAGTAATTTCCCACCGAACAAAAATATTAAACTGAAAAATTAAACAAGAAACATCCACGACATTTTTAAAAATAGATAAATTAGTTATTGATTAATATATTCATACCGGTCAAATAATGCAATTAAAATTCAATAAATATTAATGTTAGTGTGTGATAAACTAAGTCCTAGTCTAAATCCAAGTTCAAATTATAGTCATTAATATTAAATTACGTACAATGGTCCGCCTAAGTTGAATTATGGCTGAATTAATCCACTAATGGCTTTAAGCACGTTACAGCAACACGTGTTTAAAGTGCATTTAGGATTACCTTGAATAATCCTAATTATGCCTCGACGTGGTAAACCAGAGATAATAATTTGTACCAAGATATTTTCTAATATATCATATTTTATTTATTTTTAAACAAAAAACTCTTTATAAATGATAATATATCGATTCCATATTAATAATATTTAAATCCTTCCAGACAAAAAAAACTTCTTGATCGCAAGGAGGAAGTATGACTTTTTTATTATATAAAATACCGTTGTAATTTACTACTTTGCCAGAAGTTAAAAACTAGGTTTGTAGAGCGCTGAAACAAATGCACGCTAAAGGACTCCAATGGGCAAAAAATTACTGGACCTGAACTAAAGAGGACTGGAGGAAAATTTTCTTCGGCTCGGATGGCATTCAGTATGTAAGAGAAAAACAGAAAAAAAGGCCTGACAAAAAATACACCAGGCCAACGGTGAAGCAATCGGCAGAAAAAAATGGTTTAGGGATGCTTTTCTTACTATGGAGTTGAAGATTTAGTTTATCTTAGACTACCCCATCGTGCTAAAACCGTAAAACTATTTTTGTTTAACCATTTACCTTAGTTTAGGGAAAAAATATCTTATAATTATCTCTCTTATTTTTATTAATCAAAGATTGAATAAAAAAAAACTTGATATTTCAACATGGTCAGGTTTTAGTCTTGATTTAAACCCCATCGAAAATTTAAGACAACAGAGAAAAGCCTAGATCGATGGTCTTTCTTTTAATCTTATTTTGAAGTATTTTTCCTCTAAATAATGTAATTAAATGTTCTGTGTTAATTTAAATTTAATTATTAAATCTTATTATTTTTTTAGAACTGCAGAATAACATTCTAAAACCGACAGCTTAAAAACTTTGAGATATTCTAAGGATTTACTAGAAAAATTTAATTACCGTTACTATATATGAAAGATATTTTTGAAAAATTATTACATCATTATAGATTTAAATATAATTAATTAGTAAAGTTTAGATAGTTAGGTTAGTTTTAGAGAAGGATCTAAGGCAGTGAGTCGATCACTGACCTATGAAAGCTTTTTAAATGACCCATTCGTTGATTTTTTAGAGGTTCTTAATCGGTTTGTCAATTGATTAGAACAAATTAAGCTTTTTTTAACCTAGTCGTGACGATGAGGTCTATTTTTGGACCCCACGTTTTAGATTTTACTCGAATAACTCTTTTAATATAAATCGTACATGTCACAAACATTTTGTAATTGTTTAAAAAAGTCTAAACAATATAATAATCGCGCGTGTGCAAGTGCGAGCGAGAAGAAATATGGTGCTGTGCAAGTGGAGAAGCTACATTCGCCGAGCCGAAAGCGGGCCTCAGTTGCAGCAAGCCGTCGATTATTATTAATTAGTAGAAAAATTCAAAGTTAGATCAATATTTCAGTTTTTTCTACTAAAATATGTCAGGAAAAGTCATAATGAAGCCATTGTTTATTAATCGGTCTTTAAACATCGAGCACTGAAAGGTTATGACAAAATGAATTTACATGTTTATTGGAGAGCCAATAAAAAGGCTCGGACCACTAGTATTATTTTTAAGGATTGGTTTTACAAATGTTTTATACCTGATGCAGAAGCTTATATGAGGAAAAGGAATCTTGATTTTATAATATTATTTTTATCACCAAACACTACGTCTATAATCTAGCCTTAGGACCAAGGAATAATTTCAACATTTAAAGCGTATTGTATTATAATATAACCGTGTTATACGAGGCCTAGGTGTACTAATTATTAAACGATCTACTTAGAACACAATTTATTAATATTTAAAGCCAACTATTAGTAGAAGAATTAATTTTTATTTAAGCACTATGATGTTTGAACGAATATTAATAATATTACAATAAAATAAAGAGCCGAGTAACGGAAAAGGTTTAATCAAAAGCTGATGTAATTTATGAAGAAAATATGCATTGAGAATATTTTATTGTTTAATAAAAGCCGTCAATTTTGTATAAAAAAATGACTTGAAAAAATGTTTAACCGAAAGATGATAATTTAATCAGTGAGAAAATTTTGATTTTTGAGTGAAAACTTAAAATCTTGTTCAATTAAGTGAGAGAACGTAATGAAAAATATTTCGTTGGTTTTCCGCGAGCTGATTGTTCGTTTGAAACGAAAATCCACGTAGTGAGAAAATTTTCAATATTCTGGATTAGTTTCGTCAGATTTCGTCAATGGTTTGAATCGATTCGTATGTTTTACAATATTTTGAAAGCATAATTAATATCACTTTATGCGAAAAATACTCTTTTCTAGTTTATTCGCGACGTTACAAACATTTAATTATTTTTTAATTGACCGTTGAATGCCGAGGGCTTCGATTTCTTGTCTAGTTTGACCTTAACCCTTTAGATGCACGTTAGCCATCGACACGAAACTTGGTCAGTGTGTCGTGAACACATATTTCTATCGTCTGTTTAACTGAATTTTGATTTATTTCCTTGAAACATTACAGTTTTTGGGGAAAATATTGTCTACCATAGAGTAGATCTAAATAAATTACATAATACATTTTTTTATAGAATGTAAAAATGTATTCTATAGAGAAATGTAGTCATCGATGCACTTCTAAACAAAACAAATTTTTAAGACATTCCTAAAAAAACAAAAAATGCATTTATGAGCTTGTGAAGTGGGATTTTACTAAAAAAATATTTAAGAAAATATTATATTCTGGATTTGTATCTGTATTCATTTTATATTTGAATAAGTAATTAAATTACTCTTCCCCCTTAAAAATATGAGTTTATTAGCTGAGAGTTTCTTAGACGCAGAGGAAAGTGAGTTCAACGAAGACTTATAGGATAAAATGAAGAACAAGAGGATACGATTACAACTACCGCCAAGTAATCCAGTTTTACGCAAACTTCACTCTGGATAATAATAGAGAATTTTGAATATCCGCAATTGAGCGATTTGAATACCATGCTTAATTATTATGGGCAACGTTAAGTTTTCGGAAAACTTAGTGCTTATAAAGTTTAACCCGAAATCATATGTACACTTATAGCGATGAAAACCAATCGATATGCTATAGAAAACTGGAAATAAATTTATAGACTTTTATCGAGATGTCCTGAAAAAATGTAAACTTTGAGACTCTGAAACCGTTATTAAAACACGAAAGCGTTAAAGTTTTTTGGAATATTTTCTTAAAAGAAAATATCTTAGTAAACTTTTAAATGAAAGTGAAATTTAAACCTTGCATAATAATAATGGAATATTTTTTTAAAAAAATGGGATATTTATAAGAGTCTTTTTATTAAATGAAGTTTTAAAAATTAAATCCAGATTAGATTTGGCGAAAATTTATCAAACCCGGACCAAAACCGAATGGTAAAAAGATATTATTTGTTTAAAATACACAAAAAAAAGCCTACAAGTAAAGAACATTCAATTAAAATAATAGAGAATGTATGGGAATTTTAATTGAACATTTACAGGCTTCAGTAATCTCCATGCCTCTGAGGATTCATGATGTGATAAAGCAAAAAAGAGGACCGATAAAATAATATAAATTGATTTAATAATCAAATAATAAACAAATCTCCATGTACCTGTCTCAAATATTACCCCCGAAAATTTCCACGGCAATCCTATGATGTCATATTAAGTACTTGATCGTTCGTAGAACAAGTTTTTTACCCGTCATTCATTATATGGATAGAATATTAAATAAAAAACAGAATGTTTTCAAGTGTTACAATTTCACAGCTCCAAGTCTACATAAAAAATATATTAAAAAATGTGCGCTTTATTCAAAGCCCCGGGTTTCAGTTACAGTCCAATTAGCTTTAATAAATGAAACAATGGCATTGGCTATACACCTTGGACATGCAAATTAAAAATTTATAAAGCCTAACGATTATCACGGATCAATGCGAAGCGTCGCAAGCTACTGCATAACATGATTTGTACACTAGATTATACAATGTATTAGGTTGAGTCATGAATAACATTTTTATTTAGCTTTAAAAAAATTACAAAATTATCTATTATGTATCTCCCATCTTATCGGCAACTTGTCGATCCCCTTCTCATACAATTTTGTAGGTTTGGACTAGGGCTTGCAATTTACCATCAAATTGCAATAACCAGTAAACGGTAAATAATTTCTCCCATTACCGGTATACCGGTTATGGGAGAAATCTAGATGAAAAAAAATAAACGTAGATTAGATTCAATACTAGTTGGTCGGCAAGTCATCAGACGTTGAAATGCAATGTTCAAATATTTGCCACGATTTTTTTCGAGTTCGAAATATGACATTTGTCTCTGAATAACATTGTTTATATCCTTTTTATTTATTGCTAATTTAAGTATTTCTTAAAGTGTTAATATTTTGACTATTTCTATCTCATATTCTTATCTGTCTTTTTGTTCAGAAATTTTATAATTCTCATCGTTTGAAAATACGTGCTTAGTTATATCTATGATTTTCGCCATTATTGTTGTTTTATTCGTTATATTGAATATTCCATATTCGTCAAAATCATTTATTGTATTAGGATCATTAAGATAATTAACCACATCGAAATATATCGTTTTTTTTCCATTATTCGAATTATTGGCTCTACTTTAAGTTCCTTGGATGAAAAAAAAGAACTGTATTTAGACAGTTCATCATGAATAAATTTCAATGTTATGTCGGCTGTATATAGATTTATATCTTCACGACATAGAGCTTCTATGTTGTAATGCCAATATTATGTGAGAGATCTTATCAAATTCATATTATCGATATTTATCTCCGATTTTTTATCAATGAAACTTTTTAAGATCGCATTTTTAATTTCATAAAATCGTTCCAGCATTTTCAGGAAGGAATTCCACCGAGTTTTGCAATCTTGATGCAAAGTAAGCTTTTTTCGAAATTCATCTTAACACAAAAATAAAACACCCTATTCCGCATGGATATCTACAATAACCTTTTGTGATAATATGCCTGTATCTGTCCTCAATTCGCGATAAAATTATTTCCTGTAATTACCGATAAACCGGTTAACCCAGAGGCTCCCAATCTTTTTTGGTCTACGGCTCCCTTAAATACAACAGATATTTCCGGGGCTCCCTTAATACATCAGATTTTTTTCAAAATTTTTGACCTTCTTGAGAAAAGCGAGTGCAAAAATTTCGAGAGTTGGGAATTCCAACAAATGTGCCGAATTGTTTAATTGAATATTTTGCAGCGCCCTTACGACGATCACACTTTGGGAATCGCTGGGTTAACCGGTAATGCAAGCCCTAGTTTGGATTGAAAGAAAGTATCGAGGGCCTGATTGATTTGCTCATCATTAATGATAGTTTTTCCATTCAAAAAATTCTATAAGGAATCGAAAAGGTAGGAGCAAGATCTTGGGAGCATGGTGGATGTGGCAAAACGGACCAGTTGAGCTCCAGAATTTTTTATTATCTGTGATAAATTGCAGATTGCGAATCAAAAAATACGCATATCAAATTCCGGTATTAAACAATTTGTTTGCAAGAATAATTTTTTAAAAAAATATCTCATCAATCAATAATAAATAATATTAGGTTGAGTCATAAACAACTTCCGATTTTTTGCCATACTTTTGGCAACTTGACGATCCCCTCCTCATAAAATCTAGTGGGTTCTTGACTTCCTTTTCCTTTCAAAAAAAATTGTAAGGAGCAGAAAAAGTGGTAATCTGTAGGAGCAAGATCTGAGTAGAGCGGATGTGGAAAAACAGATCAGTTGTGCTCCAGAATTTTTTCTTGAGTCACTTTTGCCGTGAGTGCTCTGGCGTTATCGTGTAACAGGATAACGCCTCTCCGATTGACGAGTACTAGACGCTTTTCCAGTAGTTTTTCATGAACTCTTTGCAGCTTCTGACCGTATATATCGGCAGTAATCGCTCGTGGTGGATTATTCCTCGACGATTCCAGCATACAATAAAGTAAAATATTTTCATATTTGATCCATTTTCCATCGCCTGTTATTGTCCTGTCCAAAAAAGGATCGATTTTATGCCGCGAGAGGAGACTTGTGGCAATAGACATTCATCGGTCCCTGAGATTATGTGGTACCCATGTGCCTAACTTGCTGACTTTCCCCAAATTTTCCAGGTTGCGATAAACTGTAGAGTGTGACGTATTGAGTCTCTCTGCCAATTTATTTTCGTTTGACGTGGATTTTGTTCCAATATCGCATTTAAAATATCGCCATCGAAGTCAGAAGGGCGATTCGCTCTTGATTTATTTTTCAAAGACTTATCTCCTGAACAAAATATCACAAACCAGCTATGTTAGAACCTTGTTAGAATTCTCAAAGCATCAAATGACGAATATGCACTTATTGATTCTCCATTTTAAAGGTTCATAATAATACAATTGTTTCGTCCACCACATTAAATAGTTGTCGGATGACTGACAGGCCACTTATCTATCTATTGAAAACAAAAATCCCCTTGTCGGATGACTCACTGCGAATATTCACAGCTATAAAAATGGTCTATCTTAATCGAATGTTATTTATGACTCAACCTAATACTTAATTATTCGACACTTTTAAAAATTAAGTTATATACTTTTTTTATCAGTCCCTTCAAAAATGTTTACAAAAGAATTTACGTTTTTTCACTAATTAGGTTTTTTTTATCAGTTCCTTTAAAAACGTAAAAAAAGGGTTCCGTTGTACTCAGTACCTCGAATATAAGTTTTTTCGCTAATTAGTAGTTTTTTATCAGTAAAAAACGGGTTCCACTGTATTTAATACCGCGATTCTAAACCAGACTTTACGTTTTCCCGCTAATTTCGTTTTTTTAACAGTATAAAAATTTAAAAAATCACTTTATAGATGCTCAGCATATCGTATCGGATAAAAAATTAATAAGTTTATAAGCTGCATATCGTGTCAAAATACGTGCCATTCTAAACATATATGCACAAAATATGTGTACACTAATTTCGGGGGAAAAACCCACTAAAATTAAAATACCAAATTGTTTAACTTAATTTTTAAGAGGGTAGATTTGATTCGCAAATAGTTGTATTTGATTTGTAAAATATTGTATTTGATTTGTAAAAGGGTATATTTGATTTTCAATATAATAAGATTAATATAATAAGAAGGGTTTTCTGGAAGCAGATAAAATAGGCAAAACAAAATAAACAAATCTTCTAAGTAGTACGGCTTCAGAAAAACGTTATATTTTTGCTATTAACCCATTCAGTGCGGGGCGCATGACGTACATGCGCATACAAATCGTGTCCAGGGTGCGGCGGCCGCATGGTCGTACATGCACCGAGATTCTTTAAAACTTTAACTTGTCGTTACATGAAGCTAGACCAAGGTTAAAGTGATGGTATTTGTTTTAAAAATCAGCTAATAAACACAGCTATCAATAAATATACAACATATCACAAGAAATTTATAGGAACCATGTAATAATACAAATGCATGAACAGTAACGATTCAAATCTCCGCAGTAGTATCGGTGACGTATCTCGGCTCAGGGGTTGTTAAGGGTGTTCCACATACATTATGTTCCACATACACGTGTATAGATGTAATGGTATAAGAAAATTGCATTTCGCATTTTTGATTTTGATTCGCATTCCCAATTTTTTCTTACTTAATCTCTGTTTGAGCAATTGATATTTTGTTAGATTTATTATTGCGAAAATAATGCGAAGCGAGTTTATTTTTTTAATAAGATGGAAGAACATATCTAATCCAACATGTTTGCATAAATCTCGTATAGGCAAATGGTCTAATATAGCGGTAGAAGCGGTGAATACAAATTTACCTCGCCAAAAAAATAATTTGGTCTAAAAGGCGCCGCACTCAGATGCAGAATCGTGTTTAGTCCCGCCGCATTGAAAGGGTTAATAGAGTCAATAGTTGTTATCGAAGTACGCAATGCCAGGAAGGACTATTTGGCCTAAGCTTGATTTCGATGGAAAAAATATTACTTAAAACAGAGAATATTTTAGGAAAGCCGTACTCCACTGCCTATGACCCAATATTTTTGTTACAACGGACATTATATCATTTAATACTGTTAATCCTGCCTCTCCCCACAAACACCCTTTGATGGATAATGCAATGAAAAGGCATAAGTGGATGTCCGATAGCTTCCATTAACAGTTTCACAAATCCCACATTTTTCCTGCCATATTGGATTACGCGCCACGGTATAGACTAGCCATCGCTGGTCTAGACAGAGGGCTTGCATCCCTCTATGAGAGTCAACTCTATCATAATTGAAACAAAATTGCCCCCGTTGCAAGTAAATTAGGAGTTCATTAGCAAAATAGTATGGAAACAACCTAAAAGCAAAATGACCCCTACTGATTAGTTTTCAATTATTAGCGAGCACTATGCGTTTTAACAGGGCCCTTTGACATCATTAGCGGAAAACCAAGGGCTATTTGATGCGCGTTATCCCTGCAATTTACCCCCATGCACTTGCGAAAGTTTTGTGACGGATAATTAGTCGGAGGGGAGTAATAACGCATATTGATATCGCTACAATCTGGAAGCAATCCGGGATTACGGCTTGAGTCGGATCGGTCTCAATTTTTAGTGTCAGAAATCGATTATAAAATATTGGTCGGCTCGTGAAGGTCGAAAGTCACAACGTTGACGGCAAAATAAATTACGCGTATAAAATCGAGGATATGTAAAATCTACCTTAGGGTGGGAGTGGCCCCAATAGTTGACGTATTCCTTGGTGAACACCAGCATTCCTGCGCTTTTGGTGATGGTTTTCATTGTGTCATTGACGACTCGAACGTCCTCTTCATTCTCCAGCTGACGTTCTGAAAAATTAAAAATATATTAACAAAATGATCTATATTTTATATGACATTGAATTTCGCGCATTAATATTTATATTCTATTGAATATCTCAACATGGAGAAGGAATCTATTTTTTTGTAACAAAATTCGATGTTTGATTTGTGATGACAGCTTATGAGGATTTTGGAGATTTATATAAGGGCAATTAATTTACATGAAAGAATGAGGATCACATATCACAATTTTCTTAACCCCAAATTTACGTCGAAGATGTTCGCGGGGAATGAAATATGTCCACGAATTTTATTTTAAATGTACTCAGGCAAAAAAATAATATTTCTTAGTTTAAAGGTAAAATTTTTGATCAGAAGAAGGTGTATGATTTTTTTTATATAACGGTTTTAATTAACTACTTTACCAAAAGTAGTTGTGTATATTGTGATAGAGTGTTGTATATATAGTGAAAAATAAAAAGGACGTTTTAAAATTAAGAAAATTAACCCACTTGACAAAGCAAAATTGTAGCATCTATAAAGAAATTCAAAAATACTGGATCTGTAGAGCGAAAAAAAGGAACAGGACCAAAGCGGAGGACAACCGCTCCAGAAGATCGTATTTTATTAAGGTTCTGCTCAAGCAACTGATTTAAAACTGCAGTGGATATAAGAACAGAGTTTATCGGAGGTGGAAGAGTTGATATCAGTGGCAAAAAAAACACTTCTTCTGAAAGAAATGCACGCCAATGGAAAAAAAATATCGGATCTGGACTAGAGGACTGGAGGAAAATTATCTTCTCAAATTTAGCTCGTTTGGCTCTGATAGCATTCAGTATGTAAGAGAAAAACAGAAAAAAGCTTGACGAAAAATGAGAATTTGTTCCATCCATAGAACAACTCTTATCTTATTTAAACGAATGCATCTTCCGTAAAAGTTTTTTGTTTGTTCAACCATTTACTTTAGTTTATGGAAAAAATATCTAGTAATCCTCTTTCTGATTTATATTAATCAAAGATTTAATAAAAAAAAAACTTGATATTTCAACATGGCCAGTAAGACTTAAAAACACTCCAGAAGTCTTTTTTAAAGGTTCTGCTCAAGCAACTGATTATAAAACTGCAGTGTAAATAAGAACAGATTTCTTCGGAGGTGGAAGAATCGATGTCAGTGTCGAAACGGTACGAAAAATATGGTTTTATGGCACGAAAAAAAATATTTCTGATGAAACAAATGCACTCCAAAGGACTCAAATACGCAAAAAAATACTGGACATGGACTAAAGAGTTTTTAGGCTCGGGTGGTATTCATTATGTAAGTTGGAAAACTAGAGAAAAGCTTGACGAAAAATGCATAAGGCCAACAGTGAAGCATCCGGCAGGAAAAATAGTTTGGGGAACCTTTCCTTACTATGGAATTGAATCGATGGAACTGTCAAAAAATGTATAAAACAATCATCTATCTCATATAAACGACTCCATCTTCCGATTATGCACTATGCCATTGGGCCAAATAAGTTAAATTTGATTTTTTTTAACCTTTTATTTGATTTAGGTAAATAACATTTAACATTTGGTCATCTTGCTACATGATTTCGGCTAGTCACCCCTGTTTTAACTAATGAAGAGCTGTTAGAAATAGACTGCTATACTATGGCCCAAGAAAATGACGTCTATATTTTCATAATCATTGCATAGAGTTGAATAAAAAACCAATATAACGAGAGAGTTAGTATTGTAAAGTATAATTGAGACGAATTACTGTTATCGATAAACAAGGGAATTTATTAGACGTAGAAATAATGTCGCACTTTCAAAAACCTTCGAATATTATAGAGATATGTTTGTGATATATATTGATATAGTGAATAAAAAATAATTCTGTAAACATTGATTTGGAAAATTAATCTGGAAGAAGTCGAGTGAATAAAGTGGCTTTGAAAACTGAAATCGAATCAAAGCCATCGATGACTATCGGCGAATTATCTATTAAGATCGACGTATTCTGATCTACTGAGATGTCTAAAAAAATATAGGAAAAATTTAAAGTCTCAATATATGCAGATTATTGGAAGAAAAATAACAATACCGCCCGTTTCTTTGAGATTTAATTACTGGAGATGAGAAATGGATACTTTACTCAAAAATTACTAAAAAAATACAGTGGTCAATCCTTAGAAAAAAAGGCAATTACAGCTCCGAAAGCCGGATTGCATAAAAAAAATGGTTATCTGTGTCGTGGGATGCAAAAGAAATTTATAATTTAATAAATAAATGGCCGAAAGTCATAAGATAATAATGAATTTTACGTTGTATGAATTTATTTTAATTTAATTAATGTTTTTCGAATTATATCTGTTACTCAAAAAAATAATTTTTCAGCATAATGATATCAATAGTCAAAATAGAGTAGAGTTCGTAGGAAGATCATTCAGTGATCAAAGGGTTCAGACAGGGCTGTATACTCTCCCTAGACCTATTTAAATTATACGGGGAATATATTACGAGAAAGGCCGATAAAAGGATTTAATATTGTGGGTAAAAAAAAATTAAACCTGAGATATGCTAACGATTGATACTCAATATTATTAAAACAAAGCCGATGATAGTCAAAAGAAATACTCAGCTGTCCAGATCTGTTAATCATCTGAATCTGGAGAGGGTTGAAGAATTTTTATATATAGGATCACTACTAACAAACAACGGAAATTGTGAGCCAGAAATAAGAAGGCAAATAGGGATGGCTTAAAATGCGATGTCAAAGCTATCGGCAAGATTTGAGCCTGATATTCTCAATTTTTAATTATGGCGTAGAAACCTGGACCATAAAGTAGAACATAAAATAAAATTGACGACTTTGAAATACCATGGACCGTTAAAAGCACAAACTTGTCTGTCCTGAAAGAAATGGGGGACGATAAATATGACTGACTTTCTACTACATGTCTCAAAAAGATTATTCGATACTTCGGACAACTCGCTAGAAGAAACGATAGCTTGGAGAGGCTGGGACTCAGGACCCCCACCAGATGAGGAATGTTAAGAACCACGATCCTCAGATACGATTGTGCCGACTCAAGAAGAAGAAGCATGAATGAATTTAAAATAAATAAGACTTTTGTACGAATTATAAAAAAACAGTAGCAAAGAAAATCAGATCGTAAAAGCGGTTATAGTATTTTAAAAAATAATTCAATGATTTTCAATCAATCAACAAAATAAGTTCCATCCAATAAAAGCTTGAAAAATAAAAGTAAAAATCGATAGATGACGACAAAAGGGCAGAGTTTCCGATGTCAGTGCGCAAATAACAACTAAACGAACTGAAAACTGACATATTCAGCAAAGGGAGTCTCAATACAATGTGTTCAGACAAAATTGACAAGTGCAAGCTCGCTTAAAGAAAGGTGAAAACTACGAATATGTTTCGTAAAATACTTTCGTTATATAATGGCATAGAAAAGCAACACAGTGTCTCGATTATTCTCGATCAATGCCGAAAAATAATAAATAAATCGGTGAGATTTTACTTAAGCGTTGATTAATTAAGATAATTACATCACCTTGGGACGTCTCAATAGTTTTAATATATCAGGCGATTTAATACAAAACAATAACCGAGAATATTTCAATAGAGATGAGCAAAAATACGACAGCATCTAATCCAAAAATAATTAGATAAATTGTAATTATAAAATCATACAGGAATAGAGGACGAAATCAATCTTGGTGATCGTTTTAAGTCTCTACATGGGGAAGAGAGTTTTAAAAGAAGCAATGTTTAGTTACATCGGTTAAGAAAATGATCGGCAAATCAGCTGAAAAATATCCAAGAGTTCCATGAAATTTTGGAAAGGGTAAATCATCCACCACGTTTATTTTTTAACATGGATATTTTTTCCATACAGAAGAAGGCTGCTTCTGGATTTAAATGAATAGACTCTGCACTCTGTACTGATTTTAAAGTATTCTTACATCCGAATACCACATCCATCTTTCACCCTATAATTCAAGGTCCAATAGACACGTTCAAAGCTTGTTATCTAAGAAAAATTCACGCCTTTTCTAGTTTATTTAGTATAATCTATGAAGCATAGAATGAAATCATCCAGACGAGTAAGACGGATGTTTGGAACAAGAAATTCTGATATAATGGCATTGGTTTGTTAGCCATTTCCGGAGACATCGAAGGTAAAGGTAAACCAGTGGTCGCTAAATGGTAGCTCGAATTATTTTTCGAAATAAATTTCAATGAAATGCTTAACAAGTCGCCGTTGTAAAATGAATTTATAAGTAAAATAGAAAAACAATCTGGTCAAGGTTCTGACAGATTGCCAGTATGCAGATCTCCTGCTCACAGAAATCCATCAGTTTTAATATATTTCTACCTATAATAGTCGATTTTTTTAAGGAAATTGATGAAACATACTCAGAGCTTACGAATTTTGAATGACTGCGGGATTTTGCCTTTCTTATTGATTTTACAGAAAAAATAAATGAACTGAATGTTCAACGTCAGGGACAAGATAATAATATTGGGAAATGTTCTCTAAAGCAGTGCTTCCCAAATTATGGGATAAAACTGCAAAACCACTAAAGTCAATTCCTTGCTCAAATAATACGATCAAAAGAAGAATTGAATGTATGGCGGATAATATTAAAAGTTAATTAATATTTCGGATTAAACAGAACAAATTCTTTGCAATACAGCTCGATGCAACTACTGATATTACAAATTGCTCACAGCTAATGGTTTTTGTAAGATATCAATATGACTTTTAACTATTTAATGATTTGATTTTCTGTCAGGAACTTTTAACAACAACAAAAAGAATAGATATATTTAAGAAAGTAGATGAGTTATTTTCCGAGAATATACTTTGATCAAAATGTGTTGGAATATGTACTAACTGGAATAATATCGGGATTTAAAGCTCATGTAAAAAAAGTATGCCCTGATGCGAAACATAATACATAGAGAACATCTAGTTTTTTCGACATATTTGTAGTGAACTAATTTTTAAATGAAGTTATGTCAATAGTGATGAACTGAACAAGACAAGTATATTGGGGAAATCGTAAGTCGTGGAGAAGTTAAAAATTTCCCTTAATATGACTTTTAACTATTTAATGATTTGATTTTCTGTCAGGAACTTTCAACAACAACAAAAGGAATATGTATATATATTTAAGAAAGTAGATGAGTTATTTTCCGAGAATGAACTAGAATGCATATGTACTGACGGTGCAGCAACAATGACTGGAACAATATCGGGATTTAAAGAGCCTATCATCTTTAATTACAGTCTTGGGAAGGTAGCTCTTCCTAAGCAATCGTCTGTTAAAAATCTGGGTATTTTGTTTGATTCTAAGTTAAAATTTAGTTTACATGTATCGGACGTGTGTATGAGATCGTCAAGAATGTTGGACTTCGTCTTGAGAAATTCTCATCACATACGTAGCACCATAGTCATACGAGTGCTATACGATGCATTGGTTCGGAGCTTGCTCGAATCAGCTTCCATTATATGGGCGCCGAATTCCCTCAGATTAGGAAGATACAGAAGAAATTTCTTAGGTATCTCTACATGAGGGAGTTTGGATTCTACCCAAGTTTATACCCCAGCGCATTGGTGCAGAGCTGGCAGGGGTTTGTAACCCTCGAGAAAAGAAGATCGATTTACTTGGCAAAGCACTTCTTCGAGCTGTTGGTTGGCGCAGTACATAACCTTGTACTGTGCGAGTTGCCCTTATGGGCGTCACCTCACTACCATCGAGCTCGTTCGCGTGTGCTTTTTCTTCCGCCAAATGCGAGGACAGGTGCTCTCAATGACTCTCCGGTAACCAGAGCTATTACTCTACTCAAGCATTTGGCTGAATATGTTGATATATTTGATGTCAAATATAGCCTATAATTCTTTTCTTCTCTTTATTGTAATATATGTTGTTTTTTTGTTCATGTTATTTTCATGTTTCATGCGTGATTGGCGACCGGATTATTCTGTAATGCCAATCACGCATTGTCTTTATAAATAAATAAATAAATAATACATTGCCATCTTCTGGCGCCAAAGGGGCGGTTCTTCAATATTGTTATATTAATCATTCTAGAATGTTCGCTCGTCCATAAATATCTTTGATGGCCGTTCTTGTATTTTGAATTATGAGCCACCCATTTTGGTTTTACAACCCGTTCTTCACAATGACCGTAGAATTCTTCGGTTGCAATTACTCTATATTGCTCTTCTTTATTATCTGAAGACACAATAGTCATTCCCGATATTATTTATTTTATTGTTTCCCCGTGGTCTATATGACAAAGGACGTCCCATCCTTTATTTTTCTGCGTAATGTTTAGTCCCAATGAATTATGTTGGCTTTTGTTTTTTAGATTTCTTTAAATTGTCTTGTATTGAGCGTATATTTAGAGAACAATTAGTAATGGGCAATATTCCATACGAATTCCATCCAAAACAATCATAATACGATTATTAAAATTATTGCATCTCATATTTATGACCTTGATAATATTTATTACACGAAAAAGTAATAAGAAGAAAAAAGTTTGATAAAATTTTCATTTTTGCGACACGAAGCGTTTAGCTGAACCGAATGAAAAAAAAACAAATCGCCGTGTTTGAATATCTTGTCGGTCCCTTTGATGTTTGTTTACGGCGGTGGCTGTCTGCCCCCACAGGCGAACAACCACCCCAGACACAGTAACCCATTAAACGACATGTTTTTGCAACGGCGGGCCAGACGGGAAGAGCGCGGCTTATACATTGTGTCTGACGAGGGGAGAACCGTGACGTCACATCCCGTATACAACATCAAAATAAAAACATGTCAATGGAAAATAACCTTATTTTTTAAAAATCGATCGTATTTTATTTTTTCAGCAGCTGAATTCGGCGTCGGACGCTTTGATCGGATCAACAGGTGGCATGTAAACATTACACGGTACTACATCCGTACGTAAAAAACGCTAATCAGTAAAAAATACTGATTTAAAAAAATCAAATTTACTTTACTGATTTATAAAAATCATTAAATTTACTGATTTATAAAAATCATTAAATTTACTGATATATAAAATATATTATAATATTTAGATCTACTGTACCATATGCGGTTCAGTAAAACGATATTGATTACATTGCGACATTTAATTTCGCGAGTGTGTCCTTGACCCAATTTTCCATATCAGTATTATCATAATTTATATCGTTCTTTAAAAAACAAGTATACCGATTTAATAATTGCGTCTTGATTTGTGTGTGATCAATTATTTAATTAGGTCAATCAATATTTTGTATTATTGCATAATGCAGTGATTCCCAAAGTGTAAGTCGCGGTCTCGTCATAAGGGCGCCGCGAAATATTAAATTAAACAATTCGGCTAATTTGTTGGAATTCCCAATTCTCGAAATTTTGCGCTCGCTTTTCTCAAGAAAGTCAAAAATTTTGAAAAAAATCTGCTTGATTATTATATGCTGTTCATAAAAAAGTATTGGTTACAGTGTGACATTGAATTTCGCGAGCGTGTCCTTGACCCAAATTTTAATAATCATATTGATAAAAAAATAATTACCCTGATTGAAGAATTTTTGCGAAATCAATTAATTGGGTCAATCAAAAGATTTTTATTTTTTCATTTTATATTCATAATGTGTCAATCAAAGACTTATATCATTATTATTATTTCAAAATGTGTTCATTGTTATTGCAGTGCCATATACTGTTCATAAAAAAAGTATTGATATTGGATTTCGCGAGTATGTCCCTGACCCAATTTCCATATCAATATCATTGGGTCAATCAAACCGACATTCAAATTGGCGAGTGTCCCTGACCCAATTTCAAATATCGCCATTTATATTATTATATATTAAAAATAATAATTATGCTGATTTATTGACACGTTGTGTTGGGTTAATCAAAGATTTTTAATAATTACAGAAGAAAAAGAAATTTCTTGATTGGTTGACATGTTGTGTTTGATCAATATATTAATTAGTTCTTTTTATTTTTATTATTATTAAATCATAATGTGTGTGTATACATATGCAATTTATTAAAAAAGTATTGAATAGAGCGCGACATTAAATTTCGCGAGTGCCCTTGGCCCAATTTTCTATACGACTATCTTTATTATTATGTTTAAAGATAATAATTACACCGATCGAATACGCGATTCTTGATTTGTCGAGACGTTGTGTGTGATCAATATTTTTGTTGAGTCAATCAAAGATTTTTATTATTGTTTCCGTACGATTCGTTAAAAACGTATTGATTACAGCGCGACATTAAATTTCGCGAGTGTTTTCGGCCCGATTTTGCGAAAAAATAATTAAATAGACTCACCTAATCCTTCCTGCTTCCAAGACTCGACAATGTAATAATTGTCCCTCTCCAACAGCGAAAACTTCTCTTTCAGAAAATCGCACAGGTCGACGGCCTTGATACTCTTCTCCACGACGAAATGTATGTATTTTTCATCCCGGTTGTAGATCGTGATGTTGTTTTGCTGCGCAAAGTATATCTGTCAATCAGTAAAAAAACATCATGAGTTATTAGTTTCAAATAAATAAATAAATAAATAAATAAATAAATACCTCATCCTCGATCTCCGAATCAGAATCATCCCTCAAAATCTCAGTGCCCGGTCGATCTTTGGGCTGTTTTTTGAACCTCACTGCGAAAAACAACGAAAAAATATTAATTTATATGATTGATTGATTAATAATAATAAGAAAATATTACCGCATTTTTTAAACATCTTCCTCTCCTCCGCACTCATTTTGTTAAGTTGTGTCCCATGCACTGAAAAAATATGAAAAAGTCGTTATTGATAGGATCGGGAACCAATTGGGTAGTTACTGATTAAAACCAATCACGGCAGGCTATTATAAATACACCGTCGCCAGTGGCTCTCAAATATTTAAGTTTTTTTTTAATATTTATTTGCAATTTTTATTTCAGAATTGCTGATAAAATTCGCATTGAGAATTTATTTGACACGCGTCTGACGACTCCCCCACATACCCATTCTAAGAAGTGGGCGAACACAGGGGTGGGTGCTAATCAATATCGACCGCCCACAGATACAAAGCAACACATATGGTCCACTTGATCGTCGATCTTGATCAATCAATACGAATTTCTAGAGAATTTCTAGAATTTATAGAGCCGCCACTGTTTATAACAACCGCACAATCACTCGTAGTCACCACTGATTTCGACCAAAACAGTCGAACAAATTATTCGTACCTGGGACGTGTTGTCGGGACGGCTGGTGGATGTTTACGAAATATTTCCAATGATGCAACTGACTCACGTGCAGCTATGCGCCTGTCTAATTACGGGACGTCCGGGAGAGGGGAAAGCCTACCGGGAGCTGGGGCCACGCCCCCCGAGCCAAATCGCGCGCCGATTGGTCAGCCCTGACGGAAGCTCCGCCCGTCGACCTGGGTGGGAGAGCCCACTCACCCACCCACCCACTAGCTCCACTTTTTAAAAATACAATATTACCTTGAACGACTTACGCAATAAACGCGCAATACCAAAAATCATCCTTATGCGCGACAAATTACCGCAGGAGGATAAATCAGTGTTTCCCGTGGGGAATTCTCCAGGAAACCACTGACGGATATCAACAGGTTATAGCATTCCGACGCCAAATTGCATTATTGCACTAATACGAACACAAACATCAATAATTTGCGTAACACGATGACAAATCATCATTAATAGATGGAATTAGAGGTGACTTATCTCACTATCAAAATTAGCAATATACGCAAGCTACGGCATATCGTCTGTAACTCTGATATTTGATCATATTTTATATATTCAGCGATATATATATAACACAGGGAGATGTGTCCGACGAATACGGAGGCAAAGACGGTATTAAAATGTTTTTTTTGATCAAAAAATCACGAACAAGCATTGAAATTTGAGTGAATTATTTTAAAAAACATAACATTGGGATAATTTCAATTATGATTCAAATCATAATCTCGAATATATTTATTTGCTATTCTTGAACGACATTATTAGTTTCGGTCAAACATGAAAATTTTCTCACTGATTGATTATCATTTTTCGGTCAAACATAAAAATGATCTCGCAGCTCATTTTTTTGTTTTCATAAAACAATAATTATTCATAAATTAAAATCAAACATCATAATTTTCTTGATACGCGCTTTTTTCTCTGAATTTAACCGTTTTTTTATAAAAATCTTTCTGTAAATCTTAAAATAATATAGGGCATGTATTAAAATTCATAGTTTTTAAGGTGTAAATTAGATGCAAGGATGTCTTTTATGTTAAAATTTGATACAAATAAATAGTATTTCTATATCAAACATATATTCTTGAATGAAACATCGCTCGCTTTCATTATTTCTATGTAGTATATTAGGAGAAATTTTATTTCCAGACTTTTTCGTAAATAGATTTGAAGAGATTTACGTTATTGCGGGTACAGACAGACTCCAGATAGTTTTATAGGTTATCTATTTATTATTACCGGAATCTACTTCATCTGTAACTTATTTTTTATTTGAGCTAGAATTATGAAATTTGGAATGAATATAGAAAACGATAATAATATATAATAATAAAATATATTTCTGAATAATGTTTTAAAATAACAATTGTAAAGAAATTACAATTATGTCTTGTTGATCTGTATAATTTTGTATATTAAATTCAGGGCTGTGGAGTCGTTAAAAAAAACACGACTCCGACTCCGAATCCGACTCCAATGTTTACCAACAACACGACTCCGCGACTCCGACTCCGACTCCACAGCTCTGATTAAATTATAAACGTTATGTATTAATTGAAAAACATTATTTTTATAAATTACAGACACAAAAAAATACTATATTTCATAATATATAAAAAAAACGTAAATTTAAATAAGTAGGACCACAGTTTACATCTTTCTGCAACATTTAAAAAATCATAAAAATTTAAACGTAGTATCCTATTTACCTTTTCGTGTTTTTTCGAGACAGCAAAATATATAGGACGACGTTTTCCAGCGTCCATGTTATATAAATACATAACTAACATTTCTAGAAATAATAATGTTTAAAATAAATTACAAGGAGACTTACTCTTGGCATTTTCACGACAAAAAGTTTATGTAATAACACATAAATTAGATGTTTAATTGTATTGGATATAAAAATTGATATATCTCGATTTTACGTGCCCAAAATTCACGTTTTCCGCAATTTTCCTGCCAAAAATCCGTAACTTTTTTTACATTTGAGCTAGAATTATGAAATTTGCTATTAATATAAGTGAAGATGTATTATTGTCTTGTTTGTATTAAATTACCAGCATTGTGTATTAATTAATAAACAACATTTTTATAAATTACAGACACAAAAAAATACTATATTTTATAATATATAACAAAAAAATTTAAAACTTCTCATTTTAAAATGAACAATATATAAACTTAATTGCTATACAGTGTACTCTCGATTATCCGTGCATGGATTATCCGGTTTGCGGGTTATCC
>JAGXCT010032312.1:0-16364 GCA_022495035.1 Philopotamus ludificatus | reverse complement strand
CGCGGGGACCCGAGCCGTCTTGGTATGCGGTTTTTTATAAAGAGTTTCCCTCTCAAAATGATATATATATATATCATTTTAATAAACTGCATAAATGCATTAACCCAATAGTGTTCCAATATTGGAACATTTTGTTTTTTATCGCTACTCCAATATCCATTGACAAATATATAAATTGAGATTGCATTAGTCGATGGCTGACAGGTGTAAGGAGCGTCTGATGAGGTAATTTTTCAAGTATAAACTCATGAGAGTCAGCAGTGGTTTTTTAAAATTATAATTTATATTTGACAAGTTTAGTCAACTTAATAATTAATTTTTATATAATGATCATATTAATTATAATATTACATTGTGCTGAAATAAACTGTGTATCGTACAATCAAACTCTGTTTTTACGTTTTCCCGCTATTTGCGTTCCATTTTTACAATCCATTTCATTTTAGTACCCCGTTCTAATCCTAATTAAGTTTTTATCAGTCCTTTTAAAAACGTAAAAAAGGGGTATCACTGTTTTTTTTTAATTTAAAAAAACCAATGTAGAAGCAATAAACATATAAAGAAAAAGGATTTTATCAGCGGAATTAATGTGTCAAATGGGTGAAAATTGTATAGGAAAATGAATAAAAATAGCAGGGATTCAAACCGGAGCTGAACCGAAAAAATATCGGTTTATTTCGGTTCGGTACATGTTGAAAAACATAAATACAAATAAAATGTTTAAAAAATCACTCTTCCAAATCATTAAACCGGATTTGAACCGAAAAATACCGCCATTTTTTTCAGAACCGAACCGATATTTTTTTAATTGAACCGAAACAAAAAAATAACGGCTCAAAGTCCTGGAAAAAAATGATAAAAAATATGAACGACCTAAAGCTCATTATGTAAATAAATAAATTAAATAACGGCGACCATAAAAATTAAAAAATATGAAAATAAACACAAAACAGCAATTCCTTTGTATATTTTTTAATGAAAATTGTCATTGCTAATGACAATGTTCAGCAGGATTTGCGAAATAAATTTCATCATTAGAAGAGACTGTTGGCACATCGGATCTGCACGACTAAGCAATACATTTTCACAGACAGAATTAACTATTTTTTAACAATGTAATCAATTATCTACTATGATTATATCCTATTTTTTCCTGAATAAAAATAGATATGTCTGTACATAAATTCCGTCAACCTATATTAAGTGGCCGAAGATGACTTCCTGGGTTAATTTTACAGAATTACGCATTTTTCGCACGACTGACAGTTCATTAGCTCAACACTTTGCGCCGCTTTGTCCAAACACAATAAGCGTTCTCGAGACAATTAGCATCCATTGCCATCGCTAATTAATTGCTGCAGAAGCGGTTTATCTCAACGAGAGCTGATTACTCTTGATTCCCAACTCTGCGCGCGACTTTAATTTTGCGGGAATCCCACCGAAATCCTGGCATTAAATCGGGACAGAGGAGCCTACAATGTCAAATATCAAAAACGGGGTCACTCCAATTAAAATAATATCATATGCCGCGACACGTACTGCAACATTAACCTTTTGCCCGCCGCGTTTATAGGTCATTTGAGAAAATGTCATTTGCCAAAAATTTTTCAACGGCCATCCGTAAGGTCGACGCTCTTCGCTCGTCTTTTTCCTCCGGACAATTAAGAGATTCGTTCACGGAATTGTTAATATCAGTCATCAATTTATTACAGCACGCATTGCCGTAATCCGTGGGCAGTTACGTCTCTCCGAAATACCTCCGAGTTCCCAATTTAACTATGCGAGATTAGGCCCAAAATCAAAACGCACGGTTTTAGAATTTCGATCGCGCAAAACGTACAATTCGGCCATCCTCATCTATCGCCAAATAAAGAAAGCCCTCTACGTACAAATGGCCGTCTTAAATAAAAACAAACATTTCCACAAAACGTGAGTGCAGTGTGAAAATATTTAGCATCAATTTTTTTTTTTTTTTCGTTACAAACGACCCAAATTACATTTAGGGTCGGACTGAATCGTCGTTATATGTTGATGACAAAAAAAAACAATAATAAACAAGCAGAAGGTCATATTGTACGCGTCGGATGGACCAACGACGGGGTCTAATCAATTGAATTTTAATCAGATGAAATTATTATCAATTTTTTTATTTGTAAAATGCGATGGTGATGAAGCCATGCGTTATCATATTGAAGAAATTAATATCGACCAAAACAAATATTAAATCAATTGCTCGAGTTATTCACTAAGTAAAGTTAAACCCCCACTTGGAGTTGGAGTCGTGTTATTGGGGGTATAGCCTGGCGCGTTCGAATACACAGACGCTTACTGTATGCACCGCACAGACGGACGCCCGGCTGTGTGTGTGCAGCCGAACCCTTGTCAAATGAATAGTCGGCCTCGTATGTATTCGTCGAATGTGACCGCGCAAGTTGGGGTATAGGCGGCGAATATTTCAATCCATCGCGTTATTCGGATTAGTTTAATAAGGGGTTCGATTGTACTGTTCCTGTGACAATCATTTCCATTCAGATAAGTCACAAATTAAACCCAGAGATTGCAATAAGTACTTAACCAGAAGAAAAGCATTCCTTTAAGCGTATAAATTCTTATACAGCAGCCAATATTTATCTTTAATTATAATTCACTGCAAAATGAATCATTCTGAGATAAGAGAAAATGACTGAAGAATAAGAATACCATGGAGTCACTCTTGGTCGATTGTTTGACGAGAGCGATACCAAATGTCGATTTCAGGATATCATTATAAATATTTTTTTAGACTTCCTTTACTACCGAAACACTTGTATGTGGAGTGTAAAATCGAAGGCTGTAGAGTCGTTGCATAAAATCTCGACCCCGACTATGATCCATAATCAGACTTATCATATTTGTCTAGAATTTATGGATTTAACGTTTATGGCATAATAAAATATGTATTGACAGATTAGGGCGATGGTATTTATGAACATAGCCAGGGACAACTCGTCCATATACACTGCGGAGCTGCAGCACCCCCAAGTAAATTAAGAAGGGTAAAATCCGATATCAACAGGGTAAAAGATACACGTACAATGCCAGCAATGGACAAGAGAGGGAAACTCTTTACAGAAAAAAAACCGCATACCAAGACGGCTTGTTCCCCGCGGTATTGTCACGAAAGGGAAACCCTCATGTCACGAGTGAGACACAGGTTCTTTGGCCTCGAATGGCATAAGCTCAGCGAATGAGTATCTTTCGGCAAACAAATAATGATAATGATGATATAATAATATAAATTCAATTAAATCTGATAATCTGCGCTACCAGCGTTGTGTATTGGTTGGATGCGGGGTCGCAGCGGGGTGGGGGTTTTTTACATTTTTAGAGTTTGTAGTTAAAAGTAGTACCATCTACACTGACTACATTTAGTCGAATTTGTTGTTGGGAAATGGTTGTTGAATAAGGTGGCGAACCCTCGAAAATAGATCGGTGACCATATTATCAACTTTTTGAATACCATCACTGATTTGGGCAAAATCTTCATGTCTTTTAGGACATAGTATAGTTCTCTGAACTCCTTCATGAAAAGTGATTTTTAATTTCTTGCTTTATCGGTTGTAGAATAATTAGTATGCGATTAGGAGAAGCACTTTGACAAAAACTTGCCATTTTTTCCTTAATCGTAAGTGCGTATGGTCGTAAATCGTATTGGTCGTAGGTCGAGAGCCTAAAAACTTTTTTAGGCAAAAGCGTTTGGCCTAGAAAGTGGGAAAAATTAACAATTTGAAGAGCTAAAAATAAACTTAGTCATTCTTCGTATAAAAAAATGGGTCGCTTGATTTTTTACGATTTCTGCAAAAACACACTCGCGACTTCCGACTCCACAGCCCTGATCAGAGTCAACGTAAAAAATTCTAAACGGAAATTAAATATGCATTAAATTAAATAAACGCAGGTTAATGTCCTGAACAGTGGCACTGAGATTGGACTTGAAATATTTTCAGTGATAATTTGGCAGTTTTTTTTGCCACTTAAATTATCTTGTTTGTATTGATTGACGATCGATCAAGTGCATAGAATGACTATCCAAATCAGTGTAATCACAATAAAACTTCGTATCCTTGCACAATCCTTAATTGCATAGTTAAATGCGCATTATCAGATGTAATTGACCACGACATTGCACATCCTGCTGCGGCCGGATGCAAAATAATCAACTAATTTGATATGAAATTAACGAAATTACAGTGAAAGTAAGTAAAGTATAAGACGAATATAAATTTTCAAAAATGTTACGATTTTTGCGCGCCGACGAAGTGGCCCTTGTTTATCGAGATGTTTACTGATTCGCCACAACCGCTACGCCTAATCTATCTAATCTAAAGATAGAGGTAGCAAAATGTGCGAAAATAATATTTTCCACTCGTACGCATTCCATTGTAAATATTTAAACTGAAAACTATTTTTTTCCGACAATTTAACCAACGAACACGATCCATCTAATCCGCGACTCGTAAAACACTAAACCCGAATCCTAATCAACACAAATACGCTGCTTCGAACTGCGCCATATAACGATAATAAGTCGCAGTGTGTGATGTATGTGATGATTGCGTGATGGATGGATGAATCACTTTTGTAAATTGTTGGCGTTTGTGGTAAGTGCTTCTTATAACCCATTCACGACCCGGGATTAAAGTAAAAAAAAATAATTACGAAGCAGATTTGCGACATTCTGAGCGATCTATTGGAAAACGCAATCATCTCTGCCGTGTTTACGTTTTTTTATCATCTAAAAATTCTTTTCACCGATGATTTACAGAATAAACGTCTCGGCGTCGTTTTCGTCGGACGTTATTTACAATAACTGTTGATATTATTAGAAGAAGTAGTATAAAAAAAAATGGTGCACGAGGCGGAACAAGATGGTTCGGTACACTTTTCGCATTTAAATCACGCCGTTGCAATTGTATTGTTTGCGGGCCCGGTGTCGCAATTGCATTTGCATTACGATGGATTGATGACACAGGTGTTGATTTGCATGTCCACGAATAGAAATAAAAAATATGACCGATAAACGGTGTAATATTTAATAAATCATTGCGAATCATGTATGAAATACTACTCTATGCATTGTGCATAATGTCAAAATAAGATTTGTTTGTTTAGATAATGAATTGACAAAGCTACGCATGCGCAATGCAGATTTTTCTATGCACTTATCGTGACCATACGTTTTTAATTACTTTATCCGATTTTACCGCAATGTTGTTAATTATACGTTTCGAAAAATTACTCTGACTTTTAAACTACATATACAGTAAACCCCCCTATAACGTCGAGATAAGTTCTACGTTATATGGGGGTAATTTTATTTTTTGATTTGACGGAGATCGGTGCATCAAACATTTTAATTTTTCTTTTTTTTTACTTTTTCACTTGTTTACCAGCGCAAATAACTTGACTCGCGCCATGAGCGATATCCTTTCGTATTTTAGCTGACGTGATCTTCGCGCAACTTGCGGGCAGGGAAGATCAACGCGACATTTTATTAGTTAATTTTATAAAAATTATAAAACATTTTTATGAAAATTCTATCTAGCGTTTTAAAATATGAACGTTATAGGGGGGTTTGACGTTATAGAAAAAAAACTGCCGCAAACGTTATAGGAGAGGACGTTATAGGGGGGATTACTGTACAGTGGCCCAAAAGTCATAACACCATTTAATAACTTTCAATAATTATTTTTTTAAATTTTATTTCGGATTTTTAAAGCGTTATCCTTTGAAATTAATTATGGATAAATTCACGACTGAGCAACGTGTTTAAATAATCGAATTCTATACAGAAAACAAACGATCAATTGTGCTAGCGCAAAGAGCCTACACTCGTAATTTTGGGGTCAGAAAACCACCACATAAACAAACTATACTTTGTTTATATCGGCGGTTTCAAATTCAAGGGTCTGTAAGTGATTTACCAGGTATTGGGAGGCCACGACGTTCAGAAAGGTCACAGGACAACATTCAGCGTATTACGCCAGTGAAGAAGAGCCTTCAGTGAACTTGAAGGTGGTGTCAGCATTCGGAGATGTACCGAACCTCGCTCCAGAGGGTTCAAAGGAGGCTGCATGTCTATCCATATAAGATAGAGCTAGTGCAGGAACTGATGCCAGCAGATTATCGGAATCAATTAGCGTATGATGTTCAGATCCAAGATTTGACAAGGCAAGCTGATTTCATTCACAATCTCATTATGGGCGACGAGGCCCACTTCCACCTAAACGGATTTGTTAAGAAACAAAATATGCTATTTTGGGGGACAGAAAATCCAAGAATATAGTCCACGAACGTAGTCTGCATCCCGTAAAAATAACAGTTTAGTTGTGGTGTAACTGCAGGAAGGGTTCTTGGACCTTACTTCATTGAAGATGAGCAGAAAACGCACTAACCATCACTGGCGAAAGGTATCGAGAAATGCTGGAGAATTTAAGTGACGGATCAGACGCGCAAATGACAACGCTCTCAGTCGACTTGCCGCAGACTGAGCTCTCGCAGCACGTGACACTAGTAGGTTTCACTTGCATTCAGCACATCGTACCGGATGCGAGCGAGTTAAACGTTACGCACGTGCATTGTGTGTTTTTTTTATTTTTTCTTTGACTTTTTTCGACAAATACAAAAAGTTTATGGATTTGTATTAAGAGTTATTTGAGAAAAATTTGGGCTCCCAAACAGACCCAATCAGAACGGCTGGGTTAATTGGGATACATCGGACCAAAAAATTTGGTCCCAAATAAACGGCTGACTCTAATAAGAAAAATTAATTAAATAAAAATAAATTAATCTGAAGTATCTGACCAAAAAATTTATTTAAAAAAGACTCTTGTATAACTTACAGCCGATCAAACGCGTAGTGTCGGCTAGCGTGTGTTATGCGCGCCCCGGACCATACACAAAACGCTTTTGACGTGGAATCCACGTCCCCCGTAGGCAATGTGTTAAGTCAACGAAATCATTATCAGATTCATTTTCAATTCAGATCCGCTATCGCAACAATTATTTAATGTAAACAATTACGATTCGCTGTCGATCAGTCAATCAGGATCGACTTCACGGTCATCCTGATAGATGAAAACCACAGCTTCGAAACCACACGCTCCACTTTGTACAATATCAATCAATCGAATACCAAAATCACATAAAAATAAAATAAAATATTAAAGACGTAAATAAACTCGGAAAAGCAAACACAATATCGAACTGATTACATTCCCCGTTCCTCTGGTAAACCACAAGATTACAATTCAAATAATGTCATTTTTATTTATACATAATTACGTGGCGCGAAGCATTTTTTCTTTACATCATTATTTAAATATAACTGCGAATGATTACGAAAAATATATATAAAAGAGACGAGCGAGCGTCTCTCTCTCAATACGGCAATTCAAAAAATTTTGGCCTCGTCAATTCAATGGCCAGATTTTACTTATAAATACATGGTGATTTAATCGGTACCAGAACCGTTACAGCATTTGTTGTAACCGATTTGTGTACACGTTACATCAAACGCACGTCCATCCGACGATGTTCACCATGGGAAATATTCATAAACCGGAGAGAATATCCATTGCCGTGTCAACAATCCATCGCGGCGTTTTATCGGCGGACGTGTTGATTGTCGGAAGTGCAAAAGAATGCAAAAACTGAAGCCGAGACAAAGATATCCAGTTGTCGGCTGAAAGGTAAACGACCCAAAAAGCCATTAGACCGAAAAACGCAATAGTGGCCCGAGAGCACAATTTCGTGGATTCTGTGCACAATTCCCATTAGACTCGAATAATAATGGCATCTAGAGCTTGTCGTCGACCTATTGGTATTAATTCCTCCAATGACGATCGCCAATACGCATTCCAATTCCCATCGATTTCACAGAACCGTTGTTCTCTTGTTGGGAGGCACCCTATTGCCCCCATCTGCGACCATCGACAACAAAAAAAAAATCAATCGCGGATGTATACGTTCAAAACGTTTCCTGTCTCTGACGTTTCTAAGGCAGATCCATTTGTGGAGCAAATATGCCGCAGAGTGACGCCATATCTGCTGAAAATATAAAAATCTGCAAAATAAAAAAGGCGACGTACACGTTCTCCGGTCGAGAGTTGGCAGTTGCAAAAAAAGCTATATTACACTGCGCAATTTCAAATTATTTTTCATGATCTGAACGATAACGACACACATGTACCATCCATAATAAACAAAGCGAACGTAAATATTACTCAGCAACAATTGTTTCATTATGAAAAAGATAAAAGAACGCGTAAATCGAGGCATAAATCGCATGCAAAAAAGATATGAAAAGTATCGGAAACATACACTCGCGGCAGATATTTTTACCGCATCTAGTAAAAATGAAGCGCTCTAATTTCTCCAGTCTCTAGTCCTATTTTAGATATTAAAAAACGTGGTACATTGTGTTCTGTGTGATATGTTACTTCCTGTTTCAACATAATTTTAAATTCATTTTTAAATAACTATTTTAATATAAATGCTACATATCACAATTTTTTTGTATTTGTCTAAAAAAAGTCTAAAGAATAAATATTATAAATAATCATTGTTCCTTTATTGTGAGCAATTGCGGAAAAAAATTCAAACCACAATATTCGATTATGTTTTTCTCGCTCGCATCCGGTACGATTGGTCAAAAAATCGACCAAATTATAAAGCATATCGTGATAACTATTTTTATTCTTAGAATAATCAATTTTATTAAAAAAATGTGAAGATATTGATTTAAAATAGACTAAAATATTAGAAAATAAGACATTCAGAAAAAAAAAAACAGCTTCGGAAGTTCATTCAAATAAGTCTTACGGTGCGGCAAAACAAACTGCCACGTGCGTTTGATAAAACAATCAAATTTAAAACACGTGCTGTTCTGCCTTATCTATAGATGCGAGATATCGAAGATAACAAAGTATTTATCAACATATTGGAATGTCGCGAAAAATTCTCGAATAAAGAATTCCTGGAGCAGTTCACGAAGTATGGATGTTGCTACAGATAAAACGCGGCAAATGAGCTGGTTCAGCTACAGCGGTATAATAGACTGTTCTGGATAAAACCTTCAAGATAAAAAAAAAACGTATTTGGAAACCGACGATACTGACGGAAGTAAACATAGTCGGAAAAACTAAACAATTGGAGTACTTTTTAACAATTCTAGTATATTGTACAAATCCTTTTTAGCCAACCACAAGACACTCACTCGCTGATCGTATGGGCCTTACTAGACATTCGAATGATAGTCGAGGCCAAAGGAACCTGAGTACCACACTTCTGGAAATGGAAAGGGGTTTGTCTCGGTATTCTCATCTTCTATAGACTTTATCAATAGCAATCCTTGCATCATGGTAAAGACCGCCTCAAAGAGGGGTACCCTAGAAAGAAGGAAGAGGAGCGAAAGTATCGAGACTAGACAATAGTATCTTTTAATAATTATTTTATATAAAATTGTTTCGAAATCATCTATACTTCATTTTTAACTTCTACTTCTTTTCTTGATAGAATAAAAAAACAAAACCGTTTATATCAAGCACCGCATAATTCGAAGTATGGATCTAAAATACATTCAGAGTTGGAAAACCTCTTAAATAAATACAAGAGCTTTAAGTACAAAGGCTTATAAAACAAGTCTAATGAAATCCATTGAATTATCGTTGCTTTAGTATTCTGAGAATTAATCTATATCAATTTTCCAGCTGAACAATATGGCGAAACGCCATAAATTCTGCTCGGGACCCCACAAACAATAGTGAGTAGAACAAAAACATTTTATTTTGTATGGAATCCTCGCAAATAATATTCGCTCATTCCACGCGTTCGGACTGGAGAATAAATTTTCATCTTGTCGAGAAAATGAAATCGTCGCTCATATAAACGATTACGCATTCATCGGCCGCCACTCTATACTTATAAAACTTTCATTACGCCGCAATTATCTTTAATATTAAACATGTAATTAGCGATTATGCGCGGAGAATTCCCGGGAAATCTCGGGATTCTCGCCGCCGCGCCGTGGATATTCTCGAATCCCGGGTACATAGTACCGGGAAACACGAAACCGAGCGAGTCAACATTCTCGTGATAAACAATGACACTCTGAACCAGCGTTCATCAATAGAATTATCACCAGATTTTGTTTGTTCAGTAATTTACAAGCAGAGAGCAACCGATGACAAAAATAAATGTCTATGTATCATCGACGATCGGCGACAAGGATGGCTTCCCCCTCGGCCACATTCCAATGACACATAAACCCTACGTCTAATTCATGACGAGACCTTTATTTTTTAGAACGGTCTTATGTACAAACACATACACGCATCGCACACGTGCACCACGAGCCACACACACGCAGTGCACCGTTAAATCTAGAAAAAAACGAACGGACCTCATGCTCAAATCGGGTATTTTGGGTCAAAATTATCATCGCAAATTGTGTTAGATTGAACGGGCGCATGCGTAGAAAACCCTCTGCGCGATTGTTGCGCCAAATTTGTATCGCATAGTGATGGCCATAGTAAGGGTAACACGCAATCATAAAGAATAATACATCTTTCGTGTGTACAGTTTGATATATATTTAATTTGCGCGCAGTGTGACGAAAAAGCACTATCAGCGTTGTGTATTGGTTGGATGCGGGGCGGCAGCGGGGCGAAGGGGTCTTGTCACTAAGCGCTGATGTTTTTTTTAATTTGTAACCGCAGCCTCCAAATATTTAACTCAATCGCGACTGATTGTAGCGATATGCGGCGAAAAATAACATTAGAGAAAGACAGATAAGCAACTGTTATTGTCACGCCAGCGTGACGACAACTGCTTATTCATTGTATACGCTAGTGATGAAAGATTTATGTAAAAGTTATTTGGATACGAATGTGTTCATACAATTCATGAGAACATCTAAAACCCATAAATTTCGTAAGTAAATCGAGTTTTAGGTATATTTTTGTATTCGTAAATTTATTCGCGTACGGGACATAATTATGTAAATTTCCATGGCGGTTAAAGGGTTAACTACTGCTTCGGCAAGAATTATGTCGAGGAAAATCCTGAAAGCGAAATTTTCAGAAAACATTTCTTACCAAAAAAAGAAAATTTCAAGGGTTTCGTGAAAAACGTACATTCAGTCGAAGAGTGAGCGGACATTGCTATCCAATTTGCGTTTCACACACTGTAAAAATCTTTAGATTGAGCTGAAGATAACTAAATACCAACAAAAAGCTATCGAATATTAAATACAGTTAAACCCCCACTAACACTAAAATCGGGACCGTCTAATTTGGAGTCGTGTTATTGGGGGTATAGCCTGGCGCGTGTCGAATACACAGACGCTGCCACAGACGGCCGCCCGGCTGTGTGTGTGCAACCGACCCGTGTCAAATAAATAGTCGGCCTTGTATGTATTCGTCGACCGTCGACGTGAATGCGACCGTGCAAGTTGGGGTATAGGTATATTTCAATCCATCTCGTTATTCGGAGTAGTTTAATCGAGGGTTCGACTGTATAAGATTAAATAATGAAATCTTAAGAAGTCACAAAATATTAAATGCACACCCTCCTATAGCGCCGAGATAGGGTCCACAGATTAGAAACGACGAGGCCTACACAATATTTGGGGTTAAATTATTTAATTTGTATTTTGTAAATTTAACTAGATGTAATTTGACATTGAAAATTCGGTGTTATGTAGAAATTTACTATGCAGAAGAGAGACTGTGGCATACGCCTCTCTATAGCAGTGAGCGCTATAGGAGGGTTGACTGTTATTTATCGTGTTTATACATTTAAATCCCGATCTATCGTTTGCTTACTTATCGCATACCACAAATCAAGAAATGATTCATGTCTACGCCTCAAAAAACTTGTAAACCTCGCAGTATTTTTTTAATGTGTTGGTGTATTTTTATCTGACGTATCTTGACATTGGTATCCATATTGTATACCCACTTTATTGTTGTGTGTAGAAAAGCTTTTCGTATGTTTTGGTGTGCTTGGAGATTTTTGGATTAAAACAATACCGTTTTTTGTCCCATCCTTCAAAGAAAAGACGTCGTTTTGTCAACATTGTGGAGATAAAGACAGAATCGCGGAGTAAAGTGTTTAAAAAAAATAGGAAAAGCGCTAGCACATGAGTTCTTTGCAGAGAATAAAATTAATATTATTGAGTTTTTTTGCGAAAACCCAAAATTCCCTGATTTTTTCGTGTCAATTGACGTAACCCTTAGCGTGACCCGACACCACAGTGCGCAAGATCAATGCAACAGAGCGTTGAATATACAGTAATATCTCGATTATCGGTGGGTGGATTATCCGGTTTCCGAGAAGATATCCTGCGAGTCTAGCACACTGGCGGCTCGTTCGCTCACAGATCCGGATATATAAAAAAAAATACACATACCCAGGATGACATAATCGGATAGATCTGATGGTTTTGACACGTGTCAATGACGCCCAAAAATAACAATGGTGATTGATTATCCGAGCAATGTCTCGATGGAGCCATCCTCGATGGAAATAGAAGCGAATGCGGAAACCGAACCGAACCCACCATCGATCGATCCTCGGCGATCGCCGCCGAACCCATCTAACTGCATCCGAGCATAATCTTCCGCTAATTTCGTGCATCGAGAAAGTATTCGTATTCGTTTTGCGGAGCAATGAAATGGAAACTGGCCAGTCACAACATGGCGATTTAATGTCTAATTATCGCAGCTGTGAAAATAAGGTTAACAGAACAAATTGCAAATGATTTATGTGCAAAACGATAAGTGGGCTACACGTTGGAAAATGATCAAAATTATCGGTACGTATACATATAATTTGGCGCTGGAGTAACTGCTGTTTGGCGCTCTTAGATATACGCATATATATATTCGGAGAAACCAATACTAGACTCTTTGGTTGTATGGCGTAGAGATTACTGCCAGTTGCATTTCGCGGAATCGTTTCAGAGGGCTTAGTCACGTTTCAGAACATTGATTCCTTGGATAGAAGACGTCTGTCTGCTCCTCGATGCGCGTTTCAGTCGGATATTGCATTTTTAATCCCGCAATAAAAATACGTATAATTAAACGCGAGATAAAAGAGGCTATTTTTGCCAAAAATCGGCGTAACTAACTGTAGGCGAGATTCTAATAAAAATTGTTCCACTTTTTGATATCTTGTTAAGAAATCTAATAAAAACATTGTGTGCTTTATATAACAAAAATGCAAATTACGAATTTGCATGCACGAAAATTATATTTTCGTAAAATTAGAATAAATCGCGACCAAAATATTTACCCTAATTTATTTTTTTAATAGTGATTTCTAAATAAAAATTTAAAATCTACGTCAAAAACAGGCATATTGGCACCATTTTAATAATAATCCCGTTTTTACATGCCGTTTTCTCGCTATTTGCGTTCAATTTTTAGTTCCATTTTATTTTAGTACAGTGAACCCCCATATAACGTCAAGATAGGTACCGCGTTATATGGGGTTAAGATTTTTCTATAATATTTTTCTTTTTTTTCATTTTTACGTGTTAACCCAGAGGTTCCCAATCTTTTTCAGTTTACGGCTCCCTTGACCCTTTCAGTGCGGGACGCATGACGTACATGCGCATACAAATCGTGTCCAGGGTTGCGGCCGCATGTCGTACATGCGCGAGATTCTTTAAAACTTTAACTTGTCGTTACATGTAAACTAGACCGAGTTAAGTGATGGTGTTTGTTTTAAAAAATCAATAATAAACACAGCTATCAATAAATATACAACATATCAAAAGAATTTATAGGAACCATGTAATATGTAAATATGAATAGTAACGATTCAAATCGCGCGTGGTGTCTCATTCAAATCTCCGCAGTAGTATCGGTGACGTATCTCGGCTCAGGGGTTGTTAAGGGTGTTCCACGTATATTATGCTCCACATACACGTGTACGGATGTAATGGTATAAGAAAATTGCATTCCCATTTTTTTCTCACTTAATCTCTGTTTGAGCAATTGATATTTTGTTCGATTTATTATTACGAAAATAAAGCGAATCGAGTTTATTTTTTTAGTTGAGATGGAATAACATATACTAATCAACATGTTTGCATAAATCTCTTATAGGAAATTATTGGTCTAATATAGCGGTAAACGGTGAATACAAATTTACCTCGCCAAAAAAATAATTTGGTCCAAAACGGCGCCGAACTCAGATGCAGAATCGTGTTTAGACCCGCCGCATTGAAAGGGTTAAATACATCAGATTTTTCCGCGGCTCCCTTAATACATCAGATTTTTTTCAAAATTTTTGACCTCTTGAGAAAAGCGAGTGCAAAAAGAAGGCGCAAAAATTTCGAGAATTAGGAATTTCAACAAATTTGCCGAATTATTTAATTTAATATTTCGCGGCGCCCTTACGACGCTCACACTTTGGGAATCTCTGTGTTAACCAAACGACTTGACTCGTGCGATGAGCGATATTCTTTCGAATTTTGGCTGACGCAATCTTCCCGCAACTTGCGGTCAGGGAATATCAACGCGACATTTTGTTAGTTAATTTTATAAAATTATAAAATATTTTTATGAAGATTTTAACTAGCGTTTTAAAAAAATTACGTTATATGAAGGGGGGATCGACGTTATAGGAAAAAACCGCCGCAAACGTAATAGGAAGGAACGTTATAGAAGTGTACCTTATAGAGGGGTTTACTGTACATTTAGTGCACGCCCTTTACGCCTTTTTTTAAATAAATGTGAGACGTTTTTAAATGCATTATCGACAAAATATGCTGTATAAACATCACAAATGACTCAAAAAATATTTAAAAAAATAACTCCAACATCCAAATCCAAAGATATAAGATGCTATGGGTCATAAAATCAAAATAAATAAAAAACGTAAAAACGTGGTATTACTCTATTATTTATTTGCAAATATTAAGATCGACTCAAATGATGAATATACAGATAATTTATCATCTATTATCAATATTTGATAAGAACTTGGCTTGATTATATCCGTCATAAATTTACAGTCATTTAAGACAAAATTCTCACACTTTTTGTTATGCGGGTTTTTTTTACATTCTAGAATAGGGGTATGGAACCTTTTTATGTCGTGTAGCCGCATTAGAGAGATTTCAGTAAGAGATATATCACGATTCGTGTGTTTCACACGATTTTGCTTTGTATGTGCGATTAAATTATAACGAAACTAAAAAAAATATTTAATAATATGGGCACGGCGATAAAGAAAATTGCCAAAAAATGGTTGCAGATTATAATACAGATAGTATCCAGAAGCAACTTTTGTTCGATTAGAATATGATAATAGTGATTTATGAGGAAATCAGCGACGATTATAGGAATTCATCGACTTTGAGAGCATAAAATTATTGATTAAAGCTATTATACAACTATTTAACTTATCTAAGATCCTATACATAGATATTCATTATAAATACGGTCCGTAGACACGATTGTTGGCCTCATTTAGATTTATATTATAACTTCACGCCCATACTATATCACTCGTTTCGTTCGCACACTTGGAAATATTCTATTTAAATACTAAAAACCTTATTGTTAATGAATCGTATTACTGTAATTAGCAGTTTGAAAAATCTTGTATTTTTATATACAATAGACTATTATTTATTACATGAATCGGTAAACTACGAATCTAGCCTTATCCAAAAAAAAGTTTGCCGACCCCAGATTGAGGAATTCGTTTTTAATAATATAATAATAATTCAAAGACATCGTTTAACCTAGCCGTGCCGATGTATTTGGGATCCCAAGTGTTCCGAAGGGGGTCTATGTGTAATGGAAAATATACCCCAACCATATCAAACCAAAGTATTGATGAATTCTTCATCTTGACATATGTTTTTAAAAAAATATAAATGGTTATTCATGATATGCTTAATAATTTCATGGATATTTTGTTTTTTTTAATAATCGCCCAGATACGAGCAGCGAATATTATTGTTGTTATTATATTTTTCGCAATTTCAGACAATAAAGGTCAAAGATTATTTAAAATACTTATTCTTTAGACATTTTTAGACAAATACAAAAGTTTGTTTCTTGCAAGATTTACTCGGGGTCCCCAATATATTAAAGCAATTTTAAAATTTAAATAATTTCATGCAATATTCTTTATAAATCTTGAATTATCAAGTCTCCACAATTATTGTTGATGAGATTGTAGATAAGCAAAGAAAGAAAGAATATCTACTGTGGCAATGCATCTAGATCAGCGGTTCTCAAGGGAAATGTCACTGTGGCCGCATTATAAAAATCACCGGTCCTATGAAAATGTCCCGTGGCCGC
>JAGXCT010032311.1:0-10575 GCA_022495035.1 Philopotamus ludificatus | reverse complement strand
CCGTTTACGAAAATTTCCGCACTAACGCGGGACCGGGTCCTTGAGTGTTAATGTGGAACTCGATTTACTATATAACTGAGGGGTCCTCTAGATTATTTCTGATCACATACTAGGGTGCACTTATAATGCATTCCATCTTGGATTAGACGTGATTTATAATCTTTATGTTGGAGGATTTCGCCATTCTCCAGCTTTGAAAACCATACGTCCAGATCGATTATATATATATAAATATATTAATAGATAAGCTGTTTATTATTTAGGGAATAGGAAAAACTTCACTGGCTCTCAGAGTCTGGTTCGAAGTTTATACGGCGATCTATAGATTTATACGGGTATTTAACTGTCAGTCTAGGGCAGCAGCTCACCATCGATGAGAAAAGAATTATAAACAATTCTCCTTTCTTAGAACGAAGGTTATATGTACACCTATCCCTTGATTTACGCGGTAGACACGTTCCAGGTGAAAACGCGTAAATCTAAACCGCGTTCTATTGCTTTGTCTGGATCATCGCATGATGCCAGAAGCACTATATCGTCTGCATAGGTAGCAATTAGGGTGTTTTCGGTGTTGGGGGCTATCGTCAGAGTATAGTACGTACAGGGTTGGAACAATTACAATTGCCTGAGGTACTCTAGAGTTAATAGCTTGGCGCGGAAATGTCTATTTGAAATATACAGTTTTATGATTGTATTCATTTTGATTAGGGTCGTGGATTCCACGTCAAAAGCGTTTTTGTGTATGTCCGGGGCGCGCATATTACGCGCTAGCTGACATTACGCATTTGATAGGCTGTAACTTGTAGAACGTTTTGTTTTTTTAAATATTTTTACTTGGTTAGATACTTGATAGTTGAAGCAATAGAAACAAAATATTTTTAGAGGTCGAGAAGATTTTGGGCAAATGACAATTTATTCGAAATATTTTATGGCTCTTTTACAAGAAGGTATTGATCTTTTATTTTATCGTCAGGCGATACTATACGCTTTATAATGCTGTATCTATCAATATTATAACATTTTACTTTTTTAAATAAATCTTACAACTAATGACCTTAAAATTTCATACTTTCAGTTTTTAAAAAGTTTGGTGACCCCTGCTATAAACCATAAACTACTTTTTTGTATTAACTCATGATGATCTCATTTACTTTCCACTGTTCCAGATAATATCCTATTCTGCATACAACATCGGTTATTAGCCATATATATTTTACTATAGCTTCTTTCTTGCCTTATTCGATTAAGGTAATTTTTACCTGATTTCATTTAAAATAACTTATTTGGGGGCTCGAAACTTACGAAATTGATGCAAGGTTTGTTGAAAGAAATTCGCTCTTTTATATTTTTTGAAAAAAATAAAGATTCGTTAGAAGTAGTCGGGATTGCATTGAAAAAGATTTGAGATTGATTGATATAAATTTAAGAATTTTTGTAGGGAATTTTAAAGAAGTTTCCGATTACTTTTGCGGAGTCAATTAATGTTAAGATATTACTAAATTTCGTCGGATAAACCAACGGGCATCTTTAATTTGTGTGGGCCCTAAAATGGGAAGAATACTGGATTTGGGAAAGAATTATGAAGAGTAATAATTAACGTGTATTTACGTATATATAATATTATATTAAAATGTGTATATTATTGAAACTTACGGGCATTGATCTTTATTTCGCGAGGCAATAGAAGAGATAGGAAATAAAAAAAATATGTATCAATGTCGTCTAAAAAAATATCTGTTAACAAAAAGGGCGAGTACTTTGCGGCATTCATTAATAAAGTATATTTATTTTTCAAAATAATATTATTTTGTTTTAATTCAAAATTTTATCACACCCTAATCCAGTAAGGCTTACGTTTTTTTTTTATAGATTTATCAATATTTTAATACGCAGGTTTTCAATGATATTTATGAGAAAAGTTTTAAGAAATACGAGACGATAAAAATAAAGTATATCTCCATAATATTTAGCATATTTCACGTAGAAATATTCTGTGCAAATATACATTCGGTGCTTTTTGAGAACGCGGAAAAAAAGACTTTTTTTTACCAAATAAAAAAAACCGCAACAAAGTATAAAAATATGCAAAATCTTCGCACAAAGAACATTTGTGCCGACCGTATAACCACGTGTATTCATGTGAATAAATAGCATTAACTTTTCGCACATTGAACGAAACACACGATGCGCAAATACAATGATTAACTGTTTGCTGTTTTTAATGGTACCCGTATGCAAATTGGGGGCTAATCTTCATGCAAACACTAATTTAATTCATCATTTAACAATTTCGGTTCCTAATAGCTTTTTCTCTTTTGACCATTTGGCGTATAGTATAAAGTGCCTTTCGGGGCCCATCAAATTGCATAAATATTCATTGGGTTAGGCTTTAAGGCTTCAACAGGCGAATTTTACCCCAAGGTAAAAACTTATGTTTACACAGGCCTTGCATTATCTATTTTTAGTGTGAACTTTAATAAAATTTTAAATTTATTCACAAAATAAAATTATTTAATTATGCCATTTTAATACTATCATGCAAATTTACAATTTTATAAACCGATTTTGTTGGAAAGAGTTTTCCACTCGCATGAATCTCATTGGTTGGCGAATAAATATTGTCACTCAATTTTGCATTATTTACGGATTAATGAATTCTGATTGAATTTAATTTTATTTTGCATAGCCATTTTATTCGAGAGCAGTTTGTATCCGGACACGATGAAGAAAGCATGTATTTTCTTCTGCTTCGAAATATTGTTTAGCAATAATCATGAATATGTTATAGGTAAAATGTCGAAGTCAAAAATTGATAAAGGACACATCAGACATTGTATGCTTCTTTTTTCGACCTAGGCTTGAATGCCGGCAAAGCCACTAAAGCTATTTAATAAATTTATAGTAAAGTGTCGACAGCACGTAGATATCAATTTAGATTTCAAATGTTCAAATCGAGAAATAAAAATATAAAAGATGAACCTGAATCTGGATAACCACTTTAAGAGAAAAACGTTTTTGAGTCGTGAAGCGATTACATATTATTATATTTTTTTATAAGATATTAATCCACTTTCCCTCATGTCTGAGGAACGTGACCATGTGCATGATTTCCTTTATGGAGGACCATGGACATGGTTTTCATGGGAATATATAGTGGATTTTGAAATATAACTTAAGTCAAAAACCACTCGAATGTGTACACCTTTGTCTCATGCAAAACGGTTGTTAATTATTGGCATTTTTTTGTAAAACACGCTTTATATAACACGATTTCAAAAAAAAGTCAGTAAAAAAAATAATAGAAATGATGGAAAGGGGTCTTATGATATGGATAGAAGTCTGCAAGACAAACACATAACTATAGACTTAAACCTTATTCAAAAGAGAGCACTAAAAATTTATGACAATTTAAAAAGAACTAAACAATCTAAAAAAAAAAACATATAGAATTGTTTCTAACATATAGAATTGTTTGTGATACCGACGATGAATGAATGATTTATTATTAGGGGTACCCATAAGTAATGTCGTTTTTTTTTCAATGCGCCATCTTTAAAATAGTCTCCTTCAGTCTGTTAGGCAGTAAGGGACGTGTTATAATGACGTGTGACGACAATGAGACAGACGTGTCCGTCAGAAGAATATCTTCGGAGCTGTATACTTTTTCAATATCATTTGAAAAAGAAAGCGACAGAGGCTACGAAAGGTATTTGCAAGATTTACGGTGACATATTGGATGTCAGAAAATGCCAACGATGGTTCAAAAAATTTAAATCTGGTGATTTGTTTTCGGAAAACGAGCCTTGAAGTGGATGACCCATCCAGGCGGATGAAGTAGCCGTGAGTCTGCAATCGAAGGCGACCCAATGCTGACCATTGAAAAATTATCGGAAAAAGTCGGTACATCCTGGTCCAGTACTCAGAGGATCCTAAAAAAGTTGGGAAAGATTAAAAAAGAATGTGTTTGAGTCCCACGCGCATTCACGCGCGACCTCATGTTGCAAAATTGACGTGTGAAAAAATGCAGGTTCTTGGATGGGGCACCCTGTTGCATCCTCCATACTAGCCGGATCTTCATCTGATTTTTACTTATTTCGTTCTATGGAACATTTGATAAAAGATCAACATTTCAATTCCTTAGAAGAGCTGATATAACCCGTCATAGTTTGGAGGTAATTACAATTAAATTATGATTGTTAAAGTTAATTGCCAATAAGCGCAGATAGTATTCAGATGGGTGACCATTCTGAATATTTCTGAGTGGCGCTGGTCAACAGAGGGGTGGGATGAAGGCTGACGACCTTCATTTCACAAAAAAATAATTGTCAAAAATATAAGCTGGAAAGCGGGCAGCAGCGCTCTTCAGTGTAAAAAATCACTGCGGTGCAGAAGGCAACGGGAAACCACTGCACTATATATTCCCATGAAAAACCATGTCCATGGTCCTCCGTAAGGGGAATCATGCACATGGTCACGATCCACCAGAAATGAGGGAAAGTGGATTACTTCACGACTCAAAAAAAAGAAGAGGTGAATACAGCCCTTTCAGACTATTTTCAGTCAAAACCCGCAGAGTTTTACAAGAAGGGCATAGATGATTTGAAAAAAAGATGGCAAAAGGTTATAGATAATATTTAATTTTAATTTGAGTGACATATTGACCCTGAGACGGGTCTTTGCCACCTGGAGGCACCTCCGTCTAAGCCATGATGTCATGACCGTGACGGACGTTCTCCAGGTTATCTTGGCTCTTCGAATACGGGTTAGGTCGCCAGCCAAAGCCCGGGAACCGAGCTGTCACGTGGATTGTAACAATAATAATCAGATGAGGTTCGGGCTAATTCGTGTTTAATTCACGGTCTGATTGGGTGCTGCGGGCACCTCCTGTAGCACACACGTCACTGAATTGGCCTGGATAGCGGCCTGGCTCCTCATAGCTCCGTAGAATCTACGAAACTATGATTATGCCCAACCGCCATCGCCGCCACGTCTGATTCCGACACGCGACAACACTCGACTCTAATATGGGAATTATTTTGTATAAGAAAAGTTAAATAAAGTATAAGAAAAATTGTTTTAAATACCCTTAATATATTCAATTTTTTTCAATAAATATGTAAATGTATATTTTGTCGATTGTGTAATAAAAAAATAAAGGATACTAACACACTTCGGTATTATTACACGACGTTTTTGTGAAACCATATGACAGTGTTATACGAGGCCTAGGTGTATTTCGATTAAAAACCGGAAAGATGTTCCAAAAAAGGGATTGAAAACTGCAAGGAATATAGAAAACAGTTCTAATAATGTTAGAAATAATATTTTATAATAATTTTAAAAATTACATTCTTAAAAAATGGTGCGATCTCTTTCGAGTTCTCATAATATATTTCATTTATTATTTTAGAAAAATTCTTACAAATTTTAAATAAAAATAATTAAATATTATCAAAGCTCTCTATATATATCAATCGATTAAAAGTTTAAATTGATTGATATTTATGGACCAGTGTGTTTCCATTACAGTGCCAATCAATCGCTGTCGTTGACTCTATATCCTCATAATCGATCAGTTCACTGGAAAATTGCTATGCAAGTAGTGTACTATGAAATTATTCAGCGATATTTGTCGTGAAGAATGCTCTCAATGTCACGGGACTAATCCATCGCAGCAAATATTAAATCGAACGACACGAACGACACGAACGACGATATCTCGATCGTCGTGATAAATATTTTAGGTATAATAAATAATTCTTTAATGGTACAGGAATTATTGTATTATAGAATATAAACGTTCGAGCTGTACGTGAGCATTAAATTGCTCATCTTTTCTCTATTGAGTGGGCAGATGGACCATCCGTTCGTGAACGAACATTTTCCGACGATTGAACCCATTGTCAAATAAATCTCTTCAGTAAATTGTGTAAAATAATAGCTGCACCATTTTATAAGAAATTTTATATCTTAATTACAGATAGTCTCTTAAATCATATAAAATTGTTTTTATTCGAAAAATAAATTACAATGGAAGAGAAATTCGTTCTGGCCCTCTATCCCTTTTGCATATTTGTAAAACTCGTACGTGAATCGTTTGGTTTTCATTGTTCAATTAAGTATTATGTCCGTATTCATTGCGTACAAAGAAATTCTATTTTTAATGCATATTTGAGCATCGGACTATGAGAATCCCGATTGTTCAGTAAAACTGTTTTTTTTGTTTTTCCGCAATTGTAATGGTGGTCGTATTTTTAAATAAAAAAAGTTGAAAATGGCGTATGGGCTTTTTCAGACTCTCGAATAGTAGTCGAAGCTAAAGGAGCATGAATCTCACACGTGACGTGGAGGCTCTCCTTTTATGTCCATACCATGGGGACCCAAGTCGTCTTGGTATGCGGTTTTTTTTAGTATTTTTCCTTCTTGGGTATTGTTGGCTTTGGATATGTATCTTCTACCACTTTTTATTTTACCCTACCGACTGTCTAGATATACTTATTTTTATTAAAAAAAAATGATTTTGCCGCTAATGCTCATAAAATCATTTGTGATGTGTATGGAGATGATTGTCTTGCCAAACAAACGTGCAGAAAATGATTTGTATGATTTAAACGAGATTTAATGGGTATTAATCATGGTCTTTCCATTGATGCATTAGCAGAGACATTTAGATAAACTCATTTAACTGTGTATCGGCATCCTATAGCGTTTTGGAAAGTGGAATGTCCACTCTCCCACGAGCAATAATTCGATTTTTAAAGTGCATTGTTACCGAGAACGAGAAGTAGATACTTTGTTCCACTGAGAAACGCAAAAAGCATTGAGTAGATAAATGAAAAATACCACAAAGATAGGTCTGAGTTGGATTGCATACAGAAAAAGCGATGTTGTGTGTGTATGTTGGAATTTCAAGAGGATCGTTCATTTAAAATTGTTGGCAATGATAATGGCAAAGGCTTAATACCGATGTTTAATCAAATTTGTCTACAACAGGTTAATAAGCTCAGGATCATCAGCGAAGATCACAACTTAAAAAAAATAGGTAGTTTTAATTGGGAGGGGGGTTACTGTTATATCTGCTTTATTCTTCGGGTTTCGCTACTTCAGTTTTTCATAATTTTTCCGATCTACAGTAGTTTTAAGACACAAAAGATACGAATTTAGAGGATGTAAAAAAATCTATTTCTTTGTTTTAGCCTCTAAACTAAATAATTTCTATAATACCGAAATTCAAAAGCTGTTAACCAGATGACAAACTGTAAAAGATTCAGAGGGATAATATATAATTAATGAAGTATATGTTGTTTTTAGTTGTGTAATATGATGGGGCTTTATAGTAATAGTAAATAGGTGTCTGTAAATATCACATATTTTTGTCACTGTCGTTGCATTACTTTTTTAATGAAATTCGTATAACATGCAATTTCATAAAAAAAAACTGTTTATTCGGCACAATTTTTTTCCATTTGAAATAGGGTGCAAAAAAGTATTTTTTTGATGTAAAATGTGCTTTAGATGTCTGCCAACCAATAGCAAAAGAAATGCGTAAAAACATAACTGGGCATTGAACCGGGACCAGGGCCATGTCAAAAAACGACATTTTCGTTGGTTACTCCTTATATTATATTAAAAACATACGCGAGTTTTTCTCAGTGTTCAAAGCACTTCTGGAATGCAATTAGCGGTACAGCAAATAGCACTGCGTAATCAAATATGATGTATATTTATTATATATGTATTCACTGATAAAATAATATATAAAGACGATATAAATACAATAGTAATTGACATAACATAACCTCAAATATATGTCATAAATTCAAAATGGCGGATAAGCTATTGTTTAATTGACAGTCGCCATTTAGCTGCTGGCGGCCATCTTATTTTTATCTAAATTTTCGGTAAATGGCGTCGGAAACGTTGTATATATATTTTTGTTCATATTCAAGAATAATAATAAATCACAGGTGTCTGTATGGGGTGAATACGGAAACTGATGCATCACAATGGTGTTGTTTTGATCAAATATACTTTCTATTACTTCAACAATTAAAAATATTTGAGCATACAAAAAACACGTGAAACGTTTGAAATCAAAATGGGTCAGGGACAGATGTATCAACGCAACAAAATAATGCGACATTGGAATTGTTCAGTTCGAGAAATTCCTAGCAGTGATCTTGGAAAGGTTGGGAGCGATGTAATTGGGATAACTGTCAATCACTAAATGAGCTTAGATACTCATGTGACATATTGTTCTGTTTGTAAGTCAATCAAGTGTCAAAAAGTTGAATTTCACATTTAATTTCATGCGAAATTCATTTAATTCCTGTACTTCACAAGGCTACAAGCCATAAAACATCAATCGATAGAAAAATATCTGTTTTAATTGGTACACTCGGGGATTGTGTTTGGCTTGTGTTTTCCAGCTGTGTTGTTCAAAGCACTTGTGTTTGTATGGTATGCGGTGAGTAGGAATCTCCAGGTTTCTGAATTAATTAAAACTATATGTGGAAAGCTCATGTGGAGAACAAAATACAAAGCAGCGCAGGGTACACAATCTGAAAAAAGCTTTTTTTAAGGAATTTATAATAATGAGATCTTAAGAAAAATCTAGTTCTAATATAAAATCGTATTTGAAGAGAGCTTTTAATATGAATGGCTTAAGGCAGCATACAGCAATATGCTAGTAAATAATTTAAGGATTCAATATGAATGGACTACGATTTCAAGGATTTTCCTTGTAATTGGGCGTAGTCGGTTGTGCGGATAGAGTTACTGCGGTTGTCGAATTCCTCGGGACTGATTGGGGCCATCTTGCTAATTTATTTTTATCTTCGGCTATATATCGGACCCTTCCCGATTAGCTAGGCCGCGTTTCCTTTTACCCGAGTATTTTTAAATTTTAATCATTCACGAGATTGCAAATTATTTACCGTAATTTCATTATCACGCATCTTATTCCAACACATCTCTCAAGATTAATTAAAAAAGTTGACGGGGCAATTAGATTCGTCGCAATGTAAATAGCGAAAATTTAATTTAGCCGGCGATTTTTCAATTTTAATTTTCATCAAAATTTGGAGAGAGTCGTTGGTCTTCCTTCCGATGTAATTAAGTGCGCGGCGTCGCAATCGTCTCGGCACAATGGCCGACATTCGAGCCGATATCGGCCTGGAACCGATATAATATATTATGTGAGACTTTCTCATTAGATGTTATTAAGTCGGGAAATGGGCTGCTTATTATAGAAAAGCGTAGACGTTGAGGATAAGTCGGGAAATTTAATTAAAAACAAATGTTGTAATTCCGTTTTGGTATGACGACGAGCAATCTCTCATTTCAAAAAATAATCGTATACCTATTTTATATAATTGATTCAAAATAAACATTTATAAATATAAATAAGTTATTTTGGATTGCCGTTTTATGATAATTATAAATAAATTTATGATAATTATAATTAAAAATATTTGGGTTAGTGAAAGCAGCACAGTAAATCGAAAGCTGTTTCTTAACCAAAACGGCACTTGAAAACAACCGCGTCGTCCGAAGGGGTATATTTATGTATATTGGAAAATAAAACTCAAGCATTTCAAGTCAAGATATTCATGAATTCTTCAGCAATATCTTGACTTTTTTAAAAAATGAATTACTCTAAGAATAAAAATAGTTATTTATGATATGCTTCGGAATTTGGTCAGTATTTTTGATTTTTGTACTAATCAATATGATGCGTAAATGACACGCCGCAGACTGAGAACACGCCGTCGGTAGACCCACCTCCAAATTCTCGCGGCACGTGTCACTAGTAAACGTTTCACTCGCACTTGTCATATAGTACCGGATTCGTGCGAGAAAAACATCACGCCATTGGCTACAGAAGCGAATATTGTTGTTCTCATTCCTTTCGCAATTGCGGACAATAAAGGTCAATGATTATTTATAATATTTGTTCATTAATTTTTTTTAGACAAATATAAAAGGTTTGTGATATGTAGGATTTATATTAAAAGAGTTATTTGAGTCCCAAATATACCCCATCGGCACGACTAGTTCAATAGAGACGAGGATGTATAACAGAAGAGATATTTTGTAGAATTTTCTAAACAACTTAATCTGGAAGTTGACAATGAATTCGTAATTAAATATTTCGAAAATGATGTTGATTAACTCACAAAGCAAAGTATGATTGTATGATTTACTACCCTATGATAATGAAGGTCATAGACTTTTGATTTTTTTTAAGACTTGTATCCCAGCTACAAAAATAATACCCCGTGTAAATATTAGCTTAAACCTTTTACTCCTACGGAGCCGATCACCGACCTCAAAACTTTCAACAACAAAAAAAAATTCTAAATATATTTTTTTTCGTTTAATTTAAATTCATAATGTTTTAAATTGTGTTTTTCCTGTGTATTGATACATCTGGGGTGACATTATATAAATTATAACCCTTTATATAAATTTACTAAAAAAAGTTTTACAAGTTCCTTGAAGGGTTCATGATATTTGCTAATTTTGGAAACAATACTATTATTTTTTTTATTTTCATTTTCATTTTATTTTTCC
>JAGXCT010032310.1:0-20066 GCA_022495035.1 Philopotamus ludificatus | reverse complement strand
GCTATACGCACACAGCCGGACGGCTTCAATCCCCCAATTACACGACTCCAAATTAACACGGTCCCGATTTTAGTGTTAGTGGGGGTTTAACTGTATATCTGCTATAATTTTATTTTTGTGGCTTGTATTCGGCGTATTTTGTTTTATGACTGGAATCCCTAATTCCATTTATATAGTTCCAAATTAAATAAAAATGAATACATTCCATATATTTAAAAAAAAATTGAATAAAAACTGTAGCATTTCTTACATTCTTACGTTGCGGTCATAATTTTTTGGCTATATTTGTTACGGTCATATTTCAAACGACTGCGTTAAAATTTATTGAACATTTTACCTTTATTTTCGTACGCACACAAATTTTAAGACCGACAATATCTATTAAAACGTAAGAATGTAATACTATCCGTATGGAATCGCGACATTTTTACGATTGAGATTGTATCAATCGTCCTGAATAATAATAACGAAAGAAATTAAATTCTCTGGTGAGTGAATTTCCCCGATGGCTGTGGCGATTTCATTTAAAGTTTCAAAGTTATTTCATTATTTCAAGTGTTTCGTATAATGTGTGGTACAAAAAGAAATTTACGACCAATTTTATAGCTCTCCGCTCGCGGTCGTAAAAAAAATATGAAATAATGAATTTATCTCTGAATATTTACATAGTTATGTGTTGAAGATCGCGAGAAATTGTTTGATAATTGATTGTGATTTTCAGACTTGAAGCGATAAAGCTTCAGATCCTCACCAAGCTGGGGCTGAAGGTGAAGCCCCACGTGAAGAGGACGCTGCCCCGTGAGTTGGTGCTGGCGTCCTTATCGCGTGCTGGAGAAGACGAGGGCGAGCCAGGGAACAGCATAGGGGCAGGTTCGGGGCACATGGGGATGTCATCTGGATCGGGTGACCCTCCAGACCCTGACGATGAACACGCTACCACTGACGGATACTCGGACTATGACGAGTTCTATGGAAGAACCAGCGAGATCATCACGTTTGCCGAACAAGGTATAACGAGAAGAAATCACATCCTTCAAAATGGCGCTTTAAAATAAATTTAATAAAAAACAACCAAAAAAAATACACAAAAGGCGAAAATCCATCTGACACAGTCTGAATTAACAATTATTATAATGTCTATTTTCGTATGAAAAAAAATCTATATACATCCACACTTATAAATAGCGAGTTTTTCAGACTTTTCCATCCCCTCTGTTTCTGCTCGTTCACTGTACTCTGAACTTAGAACCCCTTGCGTGAAACAGCCGGGGTGAACTATAAATATATCTTTATTTTCTTTCCACTTAACGACAATATACATATGCAAGGGGGGTGAAAGTAAGTTAAAATATAAAACAGAGATACAAACAAAACCACAACAACACTTTTATAGCCTAATTGATCGATAGGTAGAAAAAAAACTCAAACAAAATTCTGCAAATAAGATCCAATAGATCACAATTACACAAATGCCCAATCAACATAACCAGAGAGATGGGCGGTGAATGTGAGTTTTAGAACCCATCACCCCCTTATCTTAAAAAACTTTATCGAACATATACATGTGCAAGTAGCGCATTGAAATACACCGACATGCCATCCATCCGTCGTCAAAAAAAAAAACATTTTCCAAAGATAACCCTCAGAGGGTGTTAGTTGTCCGTCTTTGCTCCGGCGAATGACAGTTAGGTCCATAAACTGGCTCGTATTTACGACCCCTCCCTCTGAATGCAAGATAAAATCTAGATAAACTTTGCAAATTGCCTCCTCATTGCTATTACGTATAGTGCCGTTTCTGCAATTTGAAAATTGCTAACTTTATGTCATACACGTTGGTATCACCCTCCGTATTCGTACGTGTTACATAACAGGTGTGCCACTGTACCACCACTGTGTTGCATCGTTTCTTCTACGTCCTCCTCGTGCTCCCCGCAACCAAGCACATCTCTGCGTATAAATTTAAAACCATTACATGGTGTCTGGCTCGATTTATCAAATTATTCCAGCGTATATAGTGTCGGAGGCTCTCGCGCTCTTCCGTTACCATGGCACGTTATTTATTGGCCGGCGACAATGTATAGCCGGGTGTGTATCCGCCATTTGTTACCCATCCCGCGAAACCACTTTTGGCGACCTCTGCAGCGCTCCTCCCCCCCACCCCCATCGCCACACCACATCTGCATAAGTGATAAAAATTATAAATACACTATAAATTAGTGTGGACCGACTGCTGTTTTTCAGCTTTAGTTTATTATTTTTTGTTCGAATCCTGTTTTAGTTATTATCAATCGACTTTGCATCACGGAATGGAGGTAAACCCAGTGCGATTACAGCCAATCAATATTGTGTGCAGTTAGTACATGGCTCCCTCGCATATAAAAACAAACGCATAAAACTGCACCAACGAGTACTAAACTAAAACTAAACCCGTATTGAGGTTTGCGTTTAATTTTACTGCAGGTCTTTACACTCGTATAGTACGTCTGCCCTATCTATCAATCCTTATTTTAGGGTTCTGACTCGAGGCTTGCTAGGAATATTAAAATACATACTTTTAAGGATGTAGCTAATCCAGCTACTTTTGCGATATACACACATTCATACCACCGCTCTGGTAGATTAGCTTAGGAGATTCTTAATAAAACTTCACTAATCGCTTACTGTGACGAAGTTAAGACCCAGGTTCTAGTGTATAATGTCTTGTCCAACATCTGGATAGTGTTTGGCGAAGACTTAAAATATTATTATCGTTGTTTTAACGCAAGCCTACAAGAACGAGAACAGATCTTGAGGTTTTACTACATTGCCTTTAACAAAGCATTGCTTATTTCCCATTCTTTCTTCGTTTTTAAAGTAGTCGAATCCTTTTTTGGGCTATATAGATTATTCTCATCCTCATTTTTCGCTCCTGAGCTTTACTATCTGAGTTAATGAGAATCTTGGTGTTTGTTTTTATACATGAATTGATCTGTTTGAAGATCAAAAGTACTACTCAATTATGGACGTTGCTCGTAGCGAACAAACAATAATTGGCTTAAAGCATTTGAAATGTGGAGCTACCGAAAAATTTTGAAGATTCCATGGACGGAACACGTCAAGAATACAACTGTCCTCCAACTTCTTCGTAAGGAACGAGAGCTTCTGGACACCGTCAAACCCCGTAAAATTGAGTACTCTGGCTACATAATTCGTATCACCTTCTGCAGACCACCAAGCAGGGAAAAGTGGAAGGTAAACGGTGGTTGGGATGAAAGAAGCTCTTGTGACTCTGAATCATTTGCAACTGGAACGGGTTGAGAGCTCCAGAATTGTTCCAGCTTGCCAAAGATCGCCTCCGTCTGAAAACGGACAAGGCATTTTTTCATGTCGGTCTTGGATCACCTAGGATTCTCCAAAACTGCGACGTTGATCTTCAATTGAAGTTTTGCTTTTGTCTTTTGCATTCATAGGAAAATGTGGAAGGAGTTTGTTCAAAAACACGATCGTTATGATGTCGTATTCGCGACTACTGCGACTTCTTTCTATAACCAAAGAAGTAAAATCATTGAGGCGCTGATTAAATTGTATGAGGTTCTTCTTGAGTCGGCATCCTCATGTCTGAGGATCGTGACCATTCTTGACTCAAATCCCCTTGATTCTGCCTCTCCAGGAACTCTCCTCTGAATTTCGCAACTCGCATCGCAGCTATTACGTTGGTAACTGCGAGGCCCGCTTCAGCAGATAGGAGCCCTGCTTTTTCCCTCGCGTCTTTTCCAAGACGAGCTTTTCCAAGCTATCGTTTCTTCTAGCTGGATATCCAAAGTAGCGAAGAATCCTATTGAGGCATATAATTAAGAGTCTATCATCTTCCCCCCTCCTCCCTTTTTCTTCTAGGACAGTAACGTTTGTACGTTCAGCGTTCCATGGTGTTCTCAGCAGGCATCGCTTATTCTGATTAATCTCTGTCATATGTCATTGAGTTTAGACATACTAATGTCATCAAGAATCATATCATTTTTCCCCCCAAGTTTAAATCGTCGAATGTGTTTCGCAGAGTTTGTCATGAATTTTCATTTCCTCCGACCTACATATATTACGCACCCTTCAGCCCGAATGTATTTTTAAGCCCATTTAGGACGACGGATACATAAATATATGTTCGCTGGGCGAGGGTGGGGATTGATTAATTTTATACCCGATGCCATGTTCAAAAAAAGGGGTAACGTCCCTGGACGACCCGGAGCACGAACGCTCGCGAGAGTGCTGCCTCAAAAATTCGGCCGTGGTTTGTGGTTGTGGTAGTGCGTGCAGACGGGCGGGCACGTGCTCCCTCTCGCGCAAGTGTGCGTGCCCCCCTCCCTCGGCCGCTGTCTGAGCGCCGTCGAGCTGGCCCCCACTGCGGCGAGTGGGGGCGCCCATCGCCGGCACGCGAGCCGGAAAATGACGGAAAAACAGCTGACTGAAACATCGCAGCTATTAAACATTTTTTACATCGATTATTTTCTTCCACGGTTGAAGCATTTTAGAGACAAATGAGTACTATTGCATTATTTCGATGCCTAATCTCTAAAGAAATATACTTTTCGTAGGGTTTTTGTAAGCCTAGAAAATAAATTATCATTGTTTCAGATTAAATATATCATAAAAATATGATAACTCCGTCAATAAGTTTAGTTTTAATCGATTTAACCATCAGATACGTCATTCACTTATGTCGCCATTTTTTCTAATTTTGATTAACTTCTAGAAAAACTATTTTCAGTACAGCGTTAAACTTTTAGAATCATCTTAAATAAGAAAAAAATACAAAGGAGCCGTGTTTAACAAATAGGGATGCTTAGGTATTAAAAAGGTTTTGTTTTTATTAAGAAATTCTATCTATTTTTTTTTCATTACCACTTGAAAATGTATGTGAATAACCTGGGACGTTAATAATCGATACAATTGTTAAAAATATACTATTGTTTTAACTTGCACACAAGCTTTTCATACTAAAAATATGTCAATTGATGTCGTGTCCCATGAGACACCAAAAAATGACTGCAATTGACGTGGTTTCTGCGTGACTGACGTGGTATGTGACATAAAACCTTATCGATACCAAAATACGTCAGACTTACTGAAATCTGATAATTAGACAGCACCCAAGTTAATAAATATACAACATAAAAAGTTTCCCAAACTATGTTTCTTGATAATGTATACGTTTTTCGAAATAACATATCAAAATAAATATTCCCATCATTCTGGCCTGTATAAAACTCTAGAATTTCTCTAGATACGTTGAGATTTGCATGTTAAAAATGCTAAAAATCTGCAACAGAAACAAAATTATATAATTAGTTATTAAAAAATATTGCAATTTCGTTTCTTGTGAATAGTTTTTTTACATTTTTCCAAAATTGGGCTAAACACAGCGATAATAAGATTTTATCCTGAGAGATTGAATTTGATGAAAATGTTTTATTCCATTATTACTAACTATTATAAGTATAATAACAATCTATTCAGATATTAACCTTGGATATTTCCCATTTTATTTATTAGAAAAATCCCTCTATCTTAATAATACTGTTACTGTATATTAAATTTTATCTAATTATATAAAACTATGTAATTTCTATATATATATATATAATTTCCTATGAACTACCGCATTGTTATGATGAAATCATTCCTCCATATTATATATATACCATATTTATATGTTATATGCCATACATTTTCTAAATTATACCAACATTAAAAACATAAAAAATAAAACCCTACGAGTTCGTCCTCGCTGCAGGAGCGAAAAACCGTCGCGATAATGGCCCGAAACGACACTAACATAATTACGAGAATAAAATAATACGCGCGCCCGCGGTTTGCGAGACCTGGCGCTTCCTCCGTCTCGCTCGCGCCGCGCCAATTTTCTTATGCGGCCGTGCCAAATCGTCTTGCGTCCCTCTTGCGCGTTCCTCGCATACATTTTCCCATTTCGGGAAATATCGGCTAGGCCCTGCGCCGAATTTTCCGACGTCCGTATGAATATATCATATGCAATGAGGATATCCATAGCCTCATACGAATTCATAAATACATGGGGGGCTCTTTTAAAAAATTGCGGACCAGCATGTGTATACATAGTATGGACCATAAATAGGGTTAGGATTTATTGCCTTTTATGTATTTATATAGAATGGCGGAACAATATTTATTAATTTTTAGTATATTATAATTAAATTTATTTTAATGTGCCTGGGTTTTAATACATTTTTTTGATACATTGCAGCGATTGTTATAATAATATTATATGAATATATTCGATATACCGGTGCAAAGGGTTATTTTTTATTAATATATCTGTATAAAATATGTGTATGTATAATAGATTTCAAGTTTTTCAGCATTAAATCGTTGTCATCAATTGGTAAGTCAAGATAATAATTATTATTTATTATCTTGCTTAAAGAGAAAATATGACGAATATATATATTACATTTTTTTTTAATCAATCTATAATTTTTCTACCGTTCAAGTATTTATTGTATAATAATTCCGTTAAATTATAAATATATTCCGGAAAAACCGTGTAATTCGAGTACCGCGTGTTCATTTTCCTTGCCTGGGGATTAGGAATGCACTTGATTCACTATAATATGCTTACAATCACTTGGCATATATGTAATATCGTATGTAATAATTGATTCTTCACTGCCACATAATTACGGATTGATTATGAGTAACCATAGTACGTTCTCATTCACTTGGCACGTAATAATCGTTTTACTCAAACTATTGGTGCAAACCTTTTCCCAATATTACTTTAATTATATGTATGTAAAATAATTTTCACAAGTTTTAACACTTTATTTGAATGGTTTTTCATTATTTTTTACAAAATATCCAGTTTTTTTTAAGTTTTACCCCCAGACGCATTACTAACTGTATCATATGTTTACGAGGGCAATCCTCGATTTTGTTATTATTGACATAAAGCGGCCCCTCGTACGTTCGATATAATATATAAAATATATTGCAAATTGTATTACGCATGTGGCGGGGAAGTGAAGTGGTAAAATTTTCTTTACAACCAACTTTATGGCAGATCCATTCTTTGCCAAGCAAAAACATTTTTAATACGGCCAACCCACGGACATGCAATACCCCGTCGATCGCCGATAAACCATCTAATAATGTACATCTTTGATTGATAGTTTTATGTCTTTTATGAGGACAGGACCAATTATGTTCTCATCAAAATCCCATGGATATATCAATATCGCAGGGCGGAGTCATTTTTTTTTTTTATTTTACGATCTCATAAAATTGATTAAGGAATCCGAGTCTCGTTTGCTTTTATGTACAATTTTTCATGATTTAATTTTCATATACTCTCACTTTTGTTCAGAAATTTTATTGCGTCTACACTGCGTTGTGCGTCGTAAAAAAAGATTATCGAATTATTTACGTTTCGCCGTAGTTTAGAATAAAGATTTGAATAGGTCGATGCATTTTTTTGGAAAAAAAAAAAGATTTTTCTTTTTGGCCCGTCTGCAGTTTGAAAATTCGGTCTCCAGTATTTTACGACCCAATTTTTAACGATGTATTTACTTGGGTCGTAAATTTTAAGCCGCCAGAAGACAGTTCTGGTACCAAATTGCCGAATTTATACAGGATCAAATATCTAGGATGTAGGCACTTAGGCAAAAATGCAGTTCTTTTACAATTTTATTTATTTTTAGTACATTTTTTTACTCCTTTTAGGTAATGGTTATCGGATACCATCATACACTTGTGATAGAGCTTTATCCGATCTTCGAAGCACTTTTGGAACGAAATTTTTCTCAAAAAATCTTTGTTTATTTATCATAATTCGATTAATTTATTATTTTTCTGGTACGCAATTTACAGTATAGCGTTTAGCTAATTTAGCGATTCTGTATTTATCTCCTCAATGTTTGAAAAATGTCTTTTTCGTCTTCGTGAATATAAGCAGGGCATCGAACCGTTATTTTTTTCATTTCGATTTTCGTTCCAGTTGAAATATTTCGGTTCGACTACGCTTTTCGTTCTAGATTTTTTTGGTTTTCAGTTCAATTACAGTTCGTACTCCTATATAAAAATAACACGGGAGGCATGTTCGACGAATACGAAGGCTGAGACCTCATAACGTTGTTGTGTTTAACTATTTTCACATTTACCACAAATAAAAAATCGCTGAACACAACAAACCCGCGATTTAATAAATAGTAAGCTTAAAAAATAGCTTCTAATTTGGCTACCAATGTCAAGATACGTCAGCAACGATTGTATCAACATTTATAATTAAATATAAATACCAATATATTCAATTTTCTACAAGTGTCTACCATTTTACTCTGCTCGTTTGATTTTCTAGACAATTTTAGAAATACTCTCCAATTTTTTTTTGTTTTTCTTTCTTTTTAACTAAATTCTTAATGCTAATGAGTGGTGTTGTCCGAGAAAAAATCAGCAAAACTCATTCAAACAGTATTTACAAAGAGTTCAACTAGATCAATTAGTAATAATATATCATATTGTCTAAATAAATGTCAAAATTATTTACAAATTTTCCAAAATATTAAAAAAGAAGGGCTCGTCCGGGATTTGAACCGGACCTCTCGCACCCAAAGCGAGAATCATACCCCTAGACCAACGAGCCGCACATTCACCATATTTTAAAAATTTATTATTGATCGTGTTATCGTAATCCGCGAACAATAAATATAATCGATTGTGCCAATTCTGACGTAACTGATTACCTAATCTATATTTGCACACGTGTTCAACGTGTCGTCAGCTGGAGTTCTGTAAAAGTAACGTTCGTAAACACATGGACGATTTTCATGGCCATCTCAGTCCATCTTCCATTTTTTTATAGAAATAATTAATTAATATTTGTATATTATTAGTATTATTTCTGATATATGGATGGTAATGTGAATGTCCGATACGATGACATACATATTCCGTATACTTTCACTATACGCATCATCGATCGACAACATTTTGTGCTCGGATAATAATATGTCCATTTAAAAAGTAGAACGTTCAAGAAACTGGTTCTAATACATTTGAACGCTATTTTTTTTAACGTAAAACGTCTATCATGGACAACGAGATGTTTAATCCACTAGCATCTGATTTAATTCTTTAAAAAAAATCATTAAAGAAATTGTAGTTCTTTGGATTATCAAAAAATGTTGATGAAAAGATGATTAACTACATTTTATAATTCTTATCCTATAAATAACTACTGACTATTTGCATATTCTGTATCCATTTTGGATATCTATGCGTCTTTACTTCATTCTGTAACCAGCTCAGAGGTCGGAAAACTTTTTTTTTTGAAGAACTTTATGAATATTATTATTCGTTGAACATGGTACCTTGCAACCTTTTTCTATTCCCGGATATGAAAATAAACCATGAATACGACGTTTGTCGATGTATTGAGGAGATTAAGACAGAATCGCTGAAGTAGTTAAACGCCATACTATGGTGTTTAACACTGATGTATCGTTTTCCCACATTTTTCGCGTAACGACGATAATATTAAAAAAATACCACGTTAATCGTTTTTTAAGCAATTATTGTTGTTTTGAAAGGACCATCGAAAAACGACGAATCGAGGTTCCATCGTAGTATAAAATCAACTTAATAATTATTTTAACCCGTGCCGATGGGAGACCTATTGAGAACCTATTTTTCTCGAACAGCTATTTTTATATTAATTCTACATCACTACGTCACATTTTTTTGTATTTGTCCAAAAAAGTCTAAAGAAGAATTATTATAAATAATCAAAAATTAAAACATCAATATTCACTACTGTTGCTACGCGCGCTATGTTTTTTCTCGGTCGCATTCGGTGTGATGTGCGAGTGAAACGTGCGAGTGACACGTGCTGTGTGAGCTCAGTCGGCGAGACATCGCCAAGAGCGTTGTCATTTACGCGTCGTATTGATTAGTTAAACAATCCAAAATATCATGATTAGCTATTTTTATTCTTAGAATAATCCATTTTTACAAAAAAAAAATCAAAAGAGAACTCATTAATATCTTGACTTGAAACGCTTGGGGTCCTTGAGATACTGACTTGAAGCTTGACCGTTTAGACGCCACGGCGTGCAGGCACGCGAAACCGGCTAACCAACAGCGCCACGGCAAACGCTACTACGAATTTATTTATGAATAAATATAATATTTTTAAATGAAAATTAATGCGGAGCCATCTTTTGAAGGCAATGTGATTGTTAGAACGTCGATATGTTTAGCCATTTCATTTTATTTGAAGTTCATACGGCGTACGGTAAAAATCCATATAATTGGCTTGGCGATTAAAGGGATAATAGCCGCACTTCGTTAGAAATAAAAATTAATACTTAAAGAGTAATTATTTTTTAGATGAATAAATAACTAGATGCTCATTAACTGTTTTATTTCTTATTATTATACTAATCCAGTCTATATTCCGATCACATAATATACCATAAAATGAATGTATAACGAATATAATATATATAAATAAATTGAGTACCACTGGCTGTTAATATTGCTCTGATTTCTTAAATTATTTTTTACAAATACTGATAAACATCCATAGGATACTGTTCATGAATTTTATAAGCGTATGTATTTAAATAAACCTGTGAGCGGCCGATAAAGATCGCGCGCCGAAAAGCTTATAAATATGCTTCCGGCCGACCAAGTGTTAAATTTAGCAAAAAAATCATTTAACATGCGCATAGTCGTAATTCAGGAGAAATGATATTCATTTGCCAAAAAAACGCTAATTCATCTGAAGATTAGTCATCATATCTTCCGACGAATTATCGTTCAAGGTGTTTTTCCTCGATGCTCTTTCAGTACATTTTTTTTCCTCTTCATAACACCCAGCATTTCTATTCATTCATAATTGCGCCCAATAAAATCTCATTATCTCGATCTCTGCTCGGGCTATTGTTCGACGATGGTAACCCCATTACGCCCTCGGAGGGAGAGAAGGCTCGGGGAATCCGCCCTCGATACGCACGTGCTTTCGGGCCGATCCATTGTTGGAAACGAATGCGTAACTGCTACCCACTCACTCGATTTTATAACTGTAATAGATGTGTATTGTCTATCCATCTATTCTTTCCATCCTCTTAAATATCACTCCGTATGTGATTTCGATAAATCGGAGAGAGGCCATGTCGGCACGATAATGGATTGCCCTTATCACAATATCAATTGTGTATACCTCGAGAGGTACAACGGCCATAAGTGCGAAAACTAAAAATAATACAATTTTTTGCTTATATCAGGACATATTTTCTCTTAAAGCATAAAATGTATATTCATTGATAAAATTAACATTTTTATTAATTAATGGAATATTTTGGCAGAAATATTCCCTTTTTTTACATGTTTTTTGTATATATTTTTGTTAATTTATTGCCTTCATTTGCATACTATAATTAATTTTATATATATGTCCTTTGATTATTTTTAGATTTGGCAGAGATTTAATAAGTTTGTTCCACATGTATACTAAATATTATTTTATATTTCAGGAAATCTAAGTATTATATATTTTTTTTATGAAAATTACAGCATGGAAATGAAAATCGCAACATGGAAACTGCATTATTATATCATGTAAGTATAATATTTTTTTTATTAATGCTAGGTATATCCTGAAAATTTTCAGAACATGTCTTAAATATTATTATTAATTCGTTACGTTTATATGAATAATTATATTTTGAATCGTTTGTTTCTGAAAAAAAAAATGCTTTATGAAAATTTGAAAACTCTGTTTTTCCGGCAATTGCCTCCGAAATTCGCCGCAAAATAACAACATAAAAAGTTATCGTCTATTTTTTCACAAAAATTGTTTATACGTACTTTTACCCACTTTCTCTTCTAATTTATAGGTAAATGTTGTGACGAATCCATTTTAATATTATCATATATATATTTTTTTGGCCTTCCGTTCGTTCAAAAAAAATAACGTGAAAAGGGAGGGTCTGGTTTATGTGTATTGGGTGGCGAAACTTTTTTTTTTTTGCACGCGAACGTCTCCAGTTCTAACCTTTTGCAAAATTTGGTACGTGTTCGTTCGCCTACTCTATTTTTTTTATCTGCCTCGATCCAATCTCGCTGTAATATGATCATTTTCGCCTATACCATTTTCCCCCTAATTGACGATATGAAAACTTCTTTTTATAGATTGTTTCACTCAGCTGTTGTTTGTCCCGAATAAACACAGACGTTTCATGAATGAAATACCTTTCACGTCATCATCCATGACCTTTATTTGTTTGGGATCGGATTGCCATAAAAAAGACTAATTTTATGGCATCAGGATCTAATCAATACCAATTAAGCACTCGAAACTGTGATAAATTGCTCTCGAAGAATCGCCATTAAATAAAGATATTCATTAATATTTATTGCTGAAAATTCTATCATTCATCTGGACTAATAAAAATAATTATTAGATTTTTTATTATTATTAGCATTGAGTGGATTTTCGCTAAATCCACGCAAACGGATGCGTTTATTATTCAAAATAATTCGTTTGTATGACAATTTTAATCATAAATACTTTTTGTATATAATAAATTTACATTAATTTAAATTAATTACGATAAAAAATGTTTCTTATCCTTTTTAATCCGCAATTTAAAAAATTCAGTACATGTTTCATGACTTTGTAGAAAAACATCTTGGGATCGGGGTTCAATTTAAATTAAATTATTTTTTTTCTACGCGAACCCTAAATATTTTTCGATAATCTTTGAGAATCACTGTAATAGACAATCGGTTCTTGACAATTTTCTTTTAATTACTCTTGGAATATTAACACTTTATGAACCGTTCACGCCTTTTCGCGTGATTTTGTTACCAAAGCGTTTAAGACGGCCGTTCCTTTTGGCGTGAGAGTCATACCCCATTTTTTTTCTGATAACGATGCACAATTTAATTCTACTATTTGACCACAGATGGATACACGTGCATGTTAGCTTGGATTTTTATTACATGAAACCATCGGCCCCCAGGCTAGATTTGATGTAAAACCTTGCGGCTCATAAAGTGTTAAAACAATATGTTTTTTGGATGAAAATAACTGAAAAGGTGCCGTTTCATAAAGTATTTCATATTATTTAAGTTTAATAATGTTTGAACATATTAGGAATTTTAATTAATATATTAATATTTTAACACCTTGACTGCTAAACGAGGATATATCGTTCTAATTTCATAGTCCAAGTCATAGGATTGAGCATTAATATCATATAAACAATGGAAGTTTTATGTTATTTTAAAATTTAAATGTTCATTTTTTTATTCGAAAAAATATCATATTTTTTCTCATTTTCCAACATAGTAAACATCAACATCTTGAAAATAGTAATAACCCTTTGCGGTCCCATGTCGAGTTTGACTCGACATCGATTTTTTTCCGGGGGGTCTTATGTCGAGTTTAAACATCAAAAAGATTAAACGACTATCAAAATCGATCAAAAAATGTTATTTGACTACCATAACTAGTTAACTCCTATGATTAGTTAATACAATAAAGGACTAACTGATAAAATAAAATAAAAAGTTAATTAACCAAAGGATTTTTTCTTCTAAGAATACTTAAAACTATTACAGACCTTGTGAAATATTGTTTTATAAGGGTCGCGAGAGGTTAAGAGACAACGATTTTTATTATTATATTTAAGTATTAAAAAAATACAGTTCGATTATTTTAACAAATCCTTTATAAAATCTTAGACCTTGAACTTAGAATATTAAAGAATTGTATGCCAAGCAAAACACTAGCTTTATTTAATACCTATTATCAATATTTAATACTGAGACTCGATTCTTTTTACTAAAGAAAATCGTATTCAAATACCATTTAAATGAAAATTATTGCAATTTTTTCTATTCCACAAAGAGTTTAACATTTTTTTTGTCTAATTCTTAAAACATTAAAAATTAAACTTAAATCATATCCAGTAATTCAAATGTTATAGAATTTTTTCGAAACATATATTAGATCATCCCGCTCTCGTCCGAGTTCAGTTACGATAAAGAAAATATTTCTGTAAGTTCTTTAAATATTGTATGTTTCGTCAGCTTTATTATCTGAGTCAAAATCTTATTTTATTATTAAGAGAGATTCAATTTATCGATTTCGACCCTTCATGATCATTTGAAACGCCTAGATTTAATTTCAAAGTTCAACATATGGGTTCCTCATGTCCTTACTGAAAGAATTTTGTGATTTGCTTCTCAAACGTCAAGAAAATGATCCATTTTAAAGCGCATCATCACTGGGAACGAGAAACGAATTGTCTAAAACAATAAACGCAAGAGATCATTGAGTAAAACGGATAAACCGACTCAAAGCACTTAAAAAAAAGGTGATGCTATCTGTTTGATAGGATTTCAAAGGAATCGTCTTTTTTTAGCCCCTACCGGACACAACGGTCAATTCTGAAGTGTACTGTCATCAGTTGGACAAATTGAACGATTCGCTTTAACAGAAAAGCTCAGAATTGATCAAGATAATGCAAGACCTCATACAAGTTTGTTAACTGGACAAAGGCTTTTACAGCTTGGATGGGATATACTGCCACACCCACCATATTCTCCAGGATCTGGCACCTTCTGATTATTATTTGTTCCAGTCTCTACAATTTTTTTTAGATGGTAAAACCTTTACTTCAAATGAGGTTAAAATCACCTGGATCAGTTTTTTGCCAGCAAAGAACAACAATTTTATGAGCGTGGAATCATGCTACTGCAAGAAAGATGGCAAAAGGTATTGGACCTGAATGGACAATATATAATTCAATAAAATATTTATTCTCGCGCAGACTGATTTCTCGCGGCACGTGTCACTAATGGGTTTCACTCGCATATTTAACACTAGACGTAATGCCATACAATCAAGATTCCAAATTAATTATTATATGATATTAACACATTGCCTACGGGAGACGTGGATTCCAGTCAAAGGCGTTTTCGTGTATGTCCGGGGCGCGCATATCACACGCTAGCCGACACCACACGTTTGATCGGCTGTAACTTGTACAACGTTTTGTCTTTTATAAATATTTGTTTTGGATTAGATACTTCTGACCTTGATCAGAAATGTCTTGATTAATAAAAGAGTTATGGTTTTTTTGTCGACGTTTTACCAAATTTCGGCGAATGCGCCTCGCCCCAGCGCAAGTTTGACCGCAAATCGCCCCGTAGGCAATGTGTTAACAACGATCGTTGTTAGCATTATGAATAACGATATATCGTTGTTTTGAAATTATCTAAAATAATTAATTATTTTCATATTTGAAGCATAATGTTATAACAGATCATATCCCGAGTCTCAGTTAGAGACAATCAGAAAAAAAGACGGCGGGGGGTGGCGGGTGGTTGGATGGTGCGGTCGTCGGAGTTGGAAGTGGAGTCGGAATTGGAGCAACGTTCTCAAATTGCGAATTGAAAGATTTGTTGATACAACGATGCACCAGAGTGAGAGAGGACCGTGGAGGCGGAGGAGTAATGTGGCGCTTGTATGGCCGCTTCCTGCCCAGACGAGGGATGGTGAATTATGGCCTCCCCCCGCGCCGAGACCACCCCGCGCCCACCCGCCGCCCCTCTTTCTCTCTGCGCAGAAATGTTAAAACACTCGTGACGAATATGCCAGTTAGAGCCTGTCCTACCGCTTGAATGTGCCATTTTCGCCGAAAATTCGCATACGATTCCGGTTTTACAGCCGAACGTCAAAAGGCGCAATATAAAAAATGGAGGAAGACGAGCCGGCGCTCGCAGATGCGAAAGGCCACGCTTTTTATGCCTTTTATTAGAACTGACGAGAGGCTTTATAACATGAATTAGGAAAAAAACGCAAAAAAAAGGGAAAATAGGAAATCAAACGGAAGTGGGTTAACACTCAGCCTTGCGGGTACGATTTAGTCGTTTTATGCCATTTTTTCTGTGTTTTTAAATCACGCACTGCCAATCTTTAATATTTTTTTTTTTAGAAAAAAAAGAGGAAAAAAAAACAGATGTATTAAAATACTATTGTATTTATATTGCAAAGTCATTAGGCGGAGTGGATTTTAATGGCTACTTAGAAAATTAGATCTGAAACTAAATTGAATCGTTCAACTGATAAAATTTTTCAGACACATTGAGCACTCGCCGGCCTACGGGTCATAAACTGTATCGTAAATGCAAAAGTTTTATCGCATCTGCAACATTTGCCATAATTGACCATTCCGTGCAGACGTATCCTCGAGGACCGTTCTTCCGCACCCGGGAACGTATTCCAGATCAATCCGAGCGATGTGCACACGGATGAAAAATACATTGTATGCATTCACCGAGTCCCATGACCAATGACCCTTCCTACAGCCAGCTCGGCAAGTTCTTGGCATCATACCGAATTTTTGTACATCTGACGCCGGTACAAGTCTGGGGTGGTCTCGACTACCACCCTAGCGCCCTCCCAACATCCGCCCGGCTCACCCATTTATGTTTACAATAAACATCCACAGCTACACGCGTTCTCTCTTAAAACAACATAAAACTGAACGAGTGAAAAAATTAAAAATAAAACCCCCGAGCATATCCAGACTGTACAGCATGCGACATTGCTGAAGTCCATATATATATGTGTTTTATTAATCAAGATATTTCATAAAGCATTACTGGCAGTTCTCGTCGACTTTCTCCCTTCAATTCTTGCTTCATTTCCGATTACCGACGGTTTGGTGAATCATTTCCCACCGAACCGGAGGAGGAGTCGGACAGACCTACCCCCACCCTTATCCTCCGCGCCGCAGACCCGTGGTAGGAGAACACAGACATATTTATTACCGACCTATTTTGCATAATAATGGAGCTAATTCCCATCGCCGGGTATATAAAAAGAAATCCATCACTTTGTCCGACCCACACCATCGCCACAAGAAACCGTCGATATCCACGACGGAGTCTCGAGAGAAATTCATTCAAGTACCATATCTCTGGGCAAATCAGGCATTAAAACTTTCGGCGGAATTGTCAGTAGTTATCTGATATTTTAGTTTTGAAGATATGGACATTATACAAATCTATCTATCTACCACGTGGTTTATTTAGCTAGATCAAATCTATAACATACTAGTTTAGTACCAGAATTATAGTTTACTAGAATATTTTTATAATACTAGAGTGATCTGTAGGGTCTCTTGAAAGCAATTTTACAAAGAAGGCATCCATTCTATGGTGATTCTGCATTTATATTGCATATATTCTTCTTCTATATTCCTTACCTTGTGTCTGAGCATAGTGGCTCTTTTCTTGGGCCATATTACCGAACTCCATCCATCCTGAACGGTTATAGGTCATTTGCCGCAGGTTTATGAGGAATCAGTCCTTAATTTTGATGCATTTATGGATCAAGAACTTCTATGGAATCAAAATCCTTTAGTAAGAAGAGGTTTAAATTGAGCACTTAGGACAAATCAATCGTACACCAAAGTACCGCTTTCTGCAGACCATCGTGTTGCTGAAAGTAGAAGGCAAACCGTGGCTAACAATAAAAAATCTCTACATTCGCAACTAGACACATACCCGAGATGGGAGCTCTAGAATTCTTCCAACTCGCCAAAAATTAGACAAATTTATGGAAAAAAGATAAAGACCAGTAAGTCGCCTACGTCCTTAAACGTACATGGCATGTAATTTTGGCGAATTATTAACTTTAAAACGTTTCTCTTCTTTTCTTTACTTCTAGAAAATTTGAGGTACGTGATAAATGAGCTTCAAACTCTTCGAGGTTCATGATAATGACATGTATTCTGGATCTGGTGAAGTTTTCTTCAGTCCTTCTTCGGTTCTGAAGTTTAAAGATCTTTTAGGATGCTTCAACCTTGAAAATTTGATTACGTCTTCAATGGAACTTGAATAATAGTCATTAAGAACCTGTAGTTACCAACGAACCTATGAAACCCGACTAGTTGTTTAGAAAACTGATGCTACTTCGGACTTTTGAAATCGAGACCTTTAATCGAGACTCCGTTAAATAAAGACTAAATGCCAAGACCCTCACCGAGCCCATACTGGTATACGATTCTGCATTCTAAGGCCTTAACAAAGCAAAATTTTTATCTCCAGAAGGATGAGAGATAAAAGCTGATGTGGTCCTACTATACACGAACTAAGCAGAAGATGGAGGAACTTTCCTGAAAATTGGTGTAATGGAAGATGGGTCGAAAAACCTCCACTAGAACTCTACACGGTGGATTTAGAAAGTCTCTCTAATGCGACCTCTTCTCATGAAGGTCCTGCTCTCTACTTCATATTTTTCATCTTTAAGTGCCTTGTCCGTATTCGGACGTATGCGATGTACTGATCCTTGTCTTTTCTCCATAAATTTGAATATTTTTGGCGAGCAGGGTCGATTTTGGAGCTACGAATGGCAAAGAGCCACGATAGCTTCTTTCTTCTCAACCACTTTTCTCTCCATGATGATCTGCAGAAGATGATACTGCAGTCCACGAATGATGTATCCAAAGTATTTAAGTATTTAAGCTGTACAGAAGCTTTATCTTGTGTAGAAGTTGAAGTACGGTAGTATTCTTGTCTAGGTGTTGTTATCCCCAACACTCCTTAAAGATCCGTCTACGAACTCTGATCTGAAACGAATCATACATGTGGTTTTAACCTCTTTATGGTTGCGAGAGTTTGAAATGTGGAGCTATCTTAAAGATTCCATGGATGGAACACGTCAAAAATACAACCGTTCTTCAACTTCATAAGGACGATATCAAGGCACAAGGAGTGCCTTCATATCGTCAAAACACGTAAAATTGAGTACTTTGGACACATCATTCGTGGACCAAAGTATCGCCTTCTGCAGACCATCATGGAGGGACAAGTAGAAGGTGAACGGTGGTTGTGAAGAAAGAAGCGGGAGCTCCAGAATTGTTCCAGCTCGCCTGTTCAAGGCACCTGAAAAAGGATTCTTGACGTATTCCGTCCATATTAGACATTCATCTTAGCGGTGTTCATAAGTCCAGAAGAAAAGGCATTTGTTAGTAGGATTCTTAATTCTTTAAAATACTTAATATTAAACTAATTTTTCAGAAAATTATATGAAAATTCTAAACATGGCAACGTCTAAAAATATATATATATACATATATCGTTTGTAGAAGATACGAGACAAACTTTTATGCCCTGTCGTATATTTCACATCGTGATATTATCCATTGGTCGGGATAAACTTTTCCTATGATCCCCGGAGGGGACCTAGCGGAGGAGAGGGCCCGGAGGTCAAGTATATTTTTGCGCCTGCCAATATTAAGCATAAGGGACTCGAATTGACCGCGTTTAATTTAGAAAAGTTGGAAAAAGTTTTCCTCCCGATTTTTTTTTCGGAAAAACTGAACGCGGAGGGGGTAGGGAATACAAGGGCCACGTGGATCGAGGGGTAGCAACAATGGAGCAGTGTGTGGAGAAACTGGGCCACACAATGTGAACAACTAATGGGAACCATCATAAATTTTGTGCCGATCCCGTGGCTATTACAACTGTCGAGGGATATAAATGAGGGATGATTTTTTTAAGCTGTTCATCCCCGGCGACGGGGTCGTCAACATTTTCCATGAAAAATAATCGTTAATATTAAAATATATTATGACGCCATAAAATATAATATGAATATTAATAACGATAGGAAATATACAACAATTTATTGTTATGGTTTTTGCATATTGCTGCCGATATAAGCCCATTCATTGTGATTATTATGTATAAATGTACCATGCAAATGTGGAGAGAAAAATTGCCCGGATCATTAACCACTGATTAATTTCCATATTTGCTGAAAAGATGAACTTGCAGACTTTCATTCATTCTGTAGTATGAGAAACATGTTTTTCGCACACAATGAATTATATTTCATGTAATTTTCGTACATGTGAAATTTGATTTTGTCGAGCATAACAATGAATAACTTTTTTGCACTACGGCCTCGATTATCCGGACTGATAATGGGATATGGGGTACAGTTAACTTGATTTCGTTTTAAAATAAAACTCTCGGAG
>JAGXCT010032309.1:0-12918 GCA_022495035.1 Philopotamus ludificatus | reverse complement strand
TTTGTATAATTTAAGTTTAATAAATGATTAGAAATATGAGTTTGAGTTTCATTGAAAGAATACGACATTACATTTAGGTTCATCTAATAATATAAATTAAAATGGCGATTATTACATTTTTTTTTCTAATTAATTGAACTCATATTTGAAATAAATACAGAAATATATAATTACTAATTGAATTTTTAGTTGTATCATCTCTATTTCGACTCCATTAGCGGCGATGAATGATGATGAGGCGGCTTATTTATTACGTCAAATCATCTCTTCCACGTAGTTATTTATTAAAAATCGTCGGAAATGCGTTCATACGCCACATTTTCTCACCGCGTGTATCAGATTTGTGCTCGGTCTAGTTCTTGGCTCTATAATTAGATCACAAAAATTCGCATGATTCGTTAAAATCGTATCTAATTCGACTCTTCGTTCTGTGAATCACACTAACTTCGCGCGTGTTGAATCACATTTTTATTTTTAATTCAATTTTAAAAGCGTAATCCTGTATATTTTTTGTAATAACGCACAAAAAACATGGCAATTTAAATTTTCCCCCCAAATTTCTGGATTTGTAATTGCTCTATCTTCATCAACAATAGTCAAAATATCTTGAAAAAAATGTTTAATCTAGTCGTGCCGATGGGGTTTGATTTTTCTCGAACAACTGTATAAATAATCATAAAAGAAACAAAAATATTCGCCGCTGTTGCCACTCGCGCGATGTTTTTTCTCGCTCGCATCCGATACGTTATGTCGAGTGCGAGTGATACGTGCTGCGAGAGATCAGTCTGCGGCCAGAGATGGCTAAGAGCGTCGTCATTTACGCGTCATACTGATTACTAAAAAAATCTATTTTTAAGAAAAATGTCAAATTATTCGATGAAGAATTCATCAATATCTTGACTTGAAATGCTTGAGGTATCTGAGAGACCCCTCCGGACGATGCGATCGTCTTCTAGCCGCCGTGACGGATGGATTAATTATGTATCTTTCTATTTCTGAAACCACAGTAATAAAATTATTCTTTAACCGATCTGTCAAGGCGGTTCAAAACTTACTTTCTTAAAATAAAAAAGTATTATTCTACGAATAAAAATAGTTATTCATGATATGCTTCAAAAATTAGTTGATATTTTGGATTTTTCTACTAATCAATATGATGCGAAAACGACTCGCACACCCTGCGACGTCCCGCCGCAGACTAAGGACACGTCGTAGACCGACTGTCAAATTCTCGCGGCACGTGTCACTAGCATGTATACGTTCCACTCACACTTGGCACATTGTACCGGATGGATGCGATAAAGAACATCTTTATATCAATCAAAGTATACAAAAATAAGCCTTTTTCATTTCAAATCCACATAAATTATCAACAAAAAAATGATGTATAGATTTTAAAACAATGCATGATCAATAAAAATCGGATAAACTGGAAATTATCCATTTTATGAGGATCTGTTCGGTGATTAATGAAATCTCTAATCATAAGTATATTTTTTAATAATTATCTACTGTCATCTTAAAGTATAAATCACATTACATTTTGATAAATTAACTGAATGCACATTTTTTTTCAAATCGACATTTCAAATAGACCCCATCGGCACGGCTAGGTTAATGACCTTAATTTAACCGATCCACTATTGCAGCTCGAAACCAACGGCTCTGGACGATGGGGTCTATTTTGTATTAAATGAATGTATGAAAATAGACTTTTCAACATTTCAAGTCACGGTGTTGATAAATTCTGAGACAATACTCCTTGAAATTTGGTTTAAAAATGGTTTTATCTAAGAATAAAAGTAGTTATTCATGATATGCTTCATAATTTGGTAGATACTAATCCATATGACGCGTAAGTGACGCGCGAACTCGACGATGTTCCGTCGCGACTGAGGCACGCTCCCGGATCGTCGCATGTGGTTTCACCCCTTGCACAGGATGATGTTTTTTCTCGCTCGCACTTGCACATGCGCAGTGTTTTTTCTCGCTCGTATCCGATACGGAGCGATTCAAAACATCGCTTCCTTGTCAATGTAAACTTATATTCTTGTTTTTATTTTTTTTTCGCAATTGCGGACAATAAAGGCCAACGGTTATTTACAGTTGACACGGCTGATCAACTAGTAGCCAACTAATGTTGTCCTTGGGGTGTTCCGGTAGGGCGTAGCCATCCCCTTCATCAACGAAGACGCGAAGAAACTGAAACTCTTAGTAGTCATCAAATTTTCGAAGATTTCAACTCTTCGACCTTGCGACTGTGTAGAGTCAGCGTCAGAGCGTTTGGTCGCGTCTGCCATAACTGGTGCCGAATGGTCACCAAAAATAGCCACAGATCATCAGGGTTACATGCCAACTCGCGATTTGAACAACTATATGGATATTTCCCTCGTCAATTTTCGCTTAGTCATCGTCCATGCGGTTTTTCGTCTCACTTTCGTGTCAACGATCGTCTGCCCGAACCCACGCGATTTTTTTTTTGCGCTCGATGAGTGGCACATGTCCGGCATTAACATCCAATCGACTAGCGTGTCGTGTTTATTGAGCATACGCAATTTAAATTGAGCAAGCTGGGTTATACAATTTTGTGAATATCGCCATCGTAATCCACTCTCCGCTGGTTATATTGAAAGTCATCTTGTGGCGAAATCCACTGTCCAGCTGTAAAACGGCATCGGTGAACAATTCCTATGCGCGATTGCAACATGGGATCGGTAAAAATGCAAGCATAGCATCAGTAAATATGCACCAAATATTTATAGACATGTGTTTTATTTGTATCTCGAATTGGCAACTCGGCGGCTCGAAATCAACCGCGTTGTCCGAAGGGGGTCTATCAGTGACCCCAAGGGTTTCCAGTGAATATATTGAAGAATTATTTATTAAAAAAAATGGATTATTCTAAGAATAAAAATGGTTATTCATGACAATATTGTGCGTAAACGACAACGCTCTCGGCTTTGTTTCGCCGCAGGCTAGGCTACAGAAGCGAATATTTTTCTCTTTAATTTTTTTTCACAATTGCATACAATAAAGAACAATGATTGTTTATAATATTTATTCTGTAAACAAATATAAATAGTAGGAGACATGTGGGATGGGAACATCAAAAACTTGGGGTCTCTAATAGACCCCATCGGTACGGCAGGTTAACCCTTTGATTGCCGTGCCTTCTGGGATTACTATTCCAGAAATGCCACGATTTTTAAATTTATAATTAAAAAGGGAAAATGTGTTGTTTAATTTATAAATATACTGTAGCGGCAGCGTTGTATGCGTTGCACGTGTTGTTTAAAAATATTATATACCCCTGAAGCAATTACTCTACAGTTTAAAATGTATTAGATACTACGATTTCAGACCCGTCGGATCCGACAATTCTCGCTAATGTAGAACAATCCGCTATATCAGATTTCGGCAACCAAAGGGTTAATAGATGTCCTATGTTTACTGTCTGTTGAAATAGAGAACATGTCTCTAATGCCTTTTCATCGGACGTATTATCAGTTGATTGGAAGTGCTCATTTGTAATTGACTCATCCGTCACGGCCGCTCGAAAATAACCGCGTCATCCGAAGGGGGTCTCAGAGACCCCAAGCATCATTTCGAATCATATTGATGATATTTTTAATTTAAAAAAAATGGATTTTTCCAAGAATAATAATTGTTCCAATTTAGTTTCCAGTTAACAATTTGGTCGATATTTTAGATTGTTTTAACTAATCAATATGATGCGTAAATAACAACGCTCTCGGCTATGTCTCGCCGCACGTGTCACTCGTGCGTTTCACTTACACTGTTTTAATTTTTTTTTGCCATTAAGGTCAATGATTATTTATTTATTATACTTTTTCATAGATAAATACAAAAAGTTGTGACATTCAGGATATATATTGAGAGAGTTATTCGAAAAAAATCAATCCCCAATAGGCACGGCTAGGTTAAAAATGACTCGAAAGAATTGGAATTTGGTCCAATTATTTTTAATAGTTTGAGATGACACGTGTCTCGGGTACAGCTTTTTTATAAAATTAGTTGCATTTCTTTTTTATACGGATTAAATTTTCATACGTGACGTGTGTGATTTGTTTTCGATTCCGATTTTCGTTCCGACCTAAATAACGGTTTTTTCCGGTTTTCGATTCAGTGTTCCGGGTCGAAGCTCTGCTTTAAATTAATGTCCAATCATACGGTATGTAATAGTTTCCGCAATTCGTGCAAAAATGCATATTTTATTATTATGCGTGATTGGGGCGACCTGGGTTAATCTGTAATGCCAATCACGCATTGTTTTTTTTTATGAAATAAATATGCGGTATATATTTTTTTTTTAATATTATTTTATTAATTATCTGGCTTATTTCTTCGTTCTTGGATTTGCTCTCTGAATGAATTATACATTATTCTTGGATTTGAATCGCTGTTTACTTGAAACTTTCCAATATTGCAATAAAAATTTCACCGTTATGTGTAGTTATTATTGAATCCACTGAATATTCCGACATAATTGCACACGAACAATTTTGCATCGATTATGCAGAATTTTCTTAACCATTTTCAGCATCCAGTATATTTCGCAAATCAAATTAGAAAATCTTGCTAAAAGCTATGTTAACAATAATGTAAATAATATGCGGATATAGCTCTTTCTGTCACTTTTGGGTAGGAATCGCACATGTTGGGCCAAAATTATGTGATTGATTTCTCATTGAACATATCTTTTGCTCCAGAATCATTTTACAGCTCTAAAAATTCGTCTTGACAATCATCAGGAACCTTTTCAACTGATTTCCTTCAAATCAAAAAATAAAATTGAAAAACCCTAACCCCCTATAACGTGTGGAACCTATCTTGACGTTATAGGGGGGTTTACTGTACTCGTTCAGTTGCGTTTCATCTTGAAAGCATTTGAACATTTGCATGGGAAAGAAATAGATAATGAACTGCATCCATGTCAATACATAACTGCTTGAAAAGACGGGAGTTAAGACCTTGTCCTTTCACAAAATTTCCAATCTGAATTGTTTGATTCAGAACTGTGTAACTGGAGTTTTAAACGAACTGGAATGAATATATTTTTCACCACCAGCCGGGAAAACGAGGCTACTTCAATCTATTCATCATGCTGTAGACTTGGTCTCCTGCTCAACCTGTTCCCAATTCAGAGATTCACCCCTTGGAACTCTTAAATTCCTCTGCAGGGGGAATTCTTCACTTGTTGGAAACCCCTGACTTTAATATTGCCGTTTTGAAGTTAAATTTCAATTCTAAGATATGTTATTCCGTCACGACGGCTCGAAAACAACCGCGTCGTCCGAAGGGGGTCTATCATAGACTCCAAGCATTTTAAGTTTTATTGATGAATTTTTTATTTAATAAAAATAGTTATTTACGATATGCTTCAAAATTAGCTTGATATTTCTGATTTTTAGACGATGACTCGCCGCATACCGAGCTCTCGCAGCACGTGTCACGTTTCACTCGCACTCCGCACATCGTACCGGATGCGAGCGAGAAAAAACATCAAGCGCGTGGTAACAGCAGCGACTATTGTTTTTTTTTCGCAATTGCAGACGATAAACGACAATGATTATTTATAATGTCAGATTTATATTAGAGGAGTTATTCGAGAAAAATCTAAACCTTGTACCACCCAATATAACCCCGTCGGCACAGATAGGTTAATAATTATCTGCTGAGAATTTGGCTCGGATACTAGATTCTTTTTGTTTTATTTTGTCATATTTCTAATATGCTCGAGCATAACAAATAACGTATTCGAAATTAGGTTACGATTTCTTTTAGTTACAAGTAAATTGGAAAGACTTGTTATTTTTAACGACAGACTATAGATATATTTATTTACAGCTGCTCAACATATAAGAAGGGCTCGCTTTCTTAAAAATAATATACAATAGAACTTTCTAAAGTATCTATTTCTCAGGTAGCAGAAAACTTATACCTGAGTTCAGAAAAGTTTCGAACATCGATAGGTCGAGTCGTATCGGTTACATTTCGTCGATCGTTTTGAATCCTCTCATAAATTCAGCATCTCTACCTAGAGTTTTGTCGCGTGTTGGAATCGGACGTTGTCGGGAGCTGGACGTGGAGCTCGTCAGGTGGAGATAGCGTAGTGCCCTTTATTATTACTCTTATTGCCTGATCTTACCTTGAATCAAATTAACCTCAATCGCTTATAAAAATATTTTAAAATAAATACGCGGTACCGATTCGGCCGTCACTCTTGGTCACACCAGCGGACGCTTGCTCGCTGGAAGAGAGTGAAAGTTCTGCCGGCAGTTACGTAAGCTGATGAAGAGGTCTTTGTCCTCATTGCCGTTGCTCTTTCGTTGCAGTGTTTTGGTGTTTCCGCCGGTCAGCAACTACAGGAGGTTCCTCATCCACAAGACTGCCGAGGATTTCAAGGACGAAGGCCTGACCACCTTCTCTATCGGCCAGGGCGACGACAGACGGACGGTGGTCTGTTATGAGCATCAGATTATTGGGTAACCACCATTAGTTTATGCAATCGATTTTATTTCGCGGATGTCGGCAATATTAGGGTTAAATTTGAATGGAGCTTCAATAAAATGATACAAAGCTTGATCTTGACCTTGACATTCGCGATCTATTTAATCAATTTGCACTAAAATCATATGTTCTTCATTCAAATTGATCAGATCGATTATAATATTTTGATTTGTTTTTTCAGGGGAGTTGGAAGTAAAGACGAAAAAATGGTCGTTGAATCTCAGAATACCAACCCTTCCAAGATCGCCACAAAGAGAGGTTTGTATCGAATTAAATTGATCCATATATCAAAAGTACCCATCTCGCAAAATCAACTAACTCAATGTCAAAACAAGATGTTTGCAACACATTTCGTATGCTGATATTGGCATTATGTAAGTAAACTTGCGCTCTCATTTTGGCTGGTGTGCCACTTTTCGTGGTATTGCTGCATCTCGATTCGTTACACTTCCTTCCTGGTGCTTGGTTACGGCCGTGATGTAATTCTTTGTGATTTAACTGCCTATTTATTATGTAATACCTGACCGTGTTGGGTAATGGCTGCAAGTGTTATGTAGGTAATGGATCAGTGGTCACAAAATTGAGTGAAAGTTTACGTTTTTTAGGTGGGGAGAGCTCGAACGTGTACCGCCCTCCGCAGATCCGCATGCAGAACACTCAGCGGCCTCACAGGTAATGAGCACAAGCACCTCGTATACATTTGACGTCTATTAACGTGCAGCTTAGTTTTTGTTTACACGATTTATTCGGGTTACAGAGACAATCCTGCGAGAGTGCGTAGACCAGATCGCGCCGTGTATGTTCCTTTGGCCAAGCGATCCGGTTCTGTTACAGCTGGCTCCGCAGTCAGTGAGGAGGCTGCGCCCGACTCGCCCTTGCAGCCCGTCTCACCCTGCATCACATCCGACAATGACACATCGCCGACGGTGACGCAATCACCGAAAGTTAAACGAGTTTTAAATAAGAGTTACTGTAACGTTTATAAACCACCGCAGGCTAGATCAAAGTCTGATACCCGCTCTAGTGATATTAATTTAAATACCGCTCAGTCCGATTATTGCGAGATTCAATATCGAACTGAATGTAGTGAATCTTCTGAAAAAGTGCCTCATAATGTAAGCGTAAACGATATTGTGCCAAATAGTGAATTGCCATTAGTAGATAGTAACGATAAAACATGTTTCGTAGACGATAGCGTAGAGCCAGCTTTAAACAATGATGAGTCAGAATTTCTTCTCGATGAGAATAATTTAATTCCGCAATATACCCTGGACTGCGAAAGTGGATCGTTTGAAAATGTTATTGACTGTGCTACTACTATTACTTCAGATATTGAGCATTTTGATAACTCTGCCGCTGATACTTCGGAATATTTGAATTCGACGACGGATTTGATAGACGGCACATCATCTCCCGAGTGTAACGTAAATTATGATGTAAACATGGAACACGAAGAATCGTCTCATCCAATTACAGATACGATATCGCCTAGTCATGATGAGAATTTATTCACGCATTCGGATGTCATAACAGATAATAATCTCACAAACTCGTGGAAAGAGAAAAACGACGAAGACAAGGATCAAGCGGAGCTTATTATAGCCTTGGAAAAAATCAACCGAAGCAACAAACGACTCATCAAACAAAGTTTCAATTCGGACGTTTTGATAATATCCGACGACAGTAAAGATAATCTGGATAGTGTTACAGATTTATCCAACGATGATAATAACAGTCCGAAAAATAATAAAAGCGACGATAACCAAAGTACTCGCTCCATAGCGTATAATCCCGATGAAGAAAATTGGGAGGATATGTTTGATGAGAACGGCGATTGGTTGGAGCCCCAGCTGATGGAGGAATTGACTGCGACTGTCGGTCCGGTCGCCATCCAGAAACCCCAAACCGACTATAAGAAGCAAAATAATTCGCTGCTCGGTTTTTCGCACGTTTTGGAAGTGTACAATTTTCCCACGTCGTTCACCCACAACGATTTGCTTTCTGTGTTTGCTGAATTCAGGCACACCGGCTTCGAAATCAAATGGGTCGACGACACCCACGCCTTGGCCGTGTTTAGCAGCACCGATATCGGTAATAAAACATCCATAATATCCAAAATATATATATAATACGATCATACAATGATTATTTATTTTTGCATGCAGCTGCCGAAGTTTTGGCGTATAAACATCCGATGGTGAAAACTCGGCCGTTGGCCGAAGCAACGCACGAATCCAGGACGAAGGCCAAAAAGTCCGCTGAATTTTTACAACCGTACAGGTGACGATGCGTGTGGATATTAAAAAATGTATTCCGCGCCAAGAGTGCCGACTAATTTTGTATTGCGACTTTGCAGACCACGCCCTGAGACATGCGCAGCTCTGGCCAAACGTTTGGTCAAAGGTGCTCTCGGTGTTAAATTGCCTACAGACGCACAAGAAAGGCTGCAGGAACGGCAGCAACTCTCACTCGCTCGAGGTTGTTATTTTGACAATGCGTTTTTTATAATAAATACAATATATTTCTAATAAATATGCTGCGTGGTTTCAGAGAAGAAAAAACTAGCAGCCAGGCATCGTGAGGAGGCGTGGAACGGCTCTCTAACAAGTAACATACAATAGTTTCCGAGTTTGTATATTGAGGAATATTATATTAAATCATAGTATTTTTTTACATAGCGAACACAGTATATGTGTATATAAAATAATTAAAACATAGTATAACTGTGATATTACGATATATTTTCTGATTAGTTTATTTTTCTGATCGAGCTATAAAAAAATCTGTAGTTACATTTTGGGATCGACAATCACGGTAATTGACGTTTTTGATGTTTATGATACTTTTTGTTATCCGTGCAATATTATGAATTTAATTAAATACTAGTAATAATATCGCCATCGATTATCATATAATTTTTACATGAATCTATGATACACGACTACCACATATAACTCTATAATTGTTACGTCTGATACACAATAACCTACTAATTATTGTTTCATTCCACATTTCATTATGTTATAACGGTTTTAGAAGCTTCTCATGTTCCATATAAAGTTTATAGAGTTATTAAATATGTTAATATAAGTGCAATGCGTATCGCTACATTTGTAAATGTAATTATTTATGTATAATATTATTTAGAACTTGGTCATCTTTTTAGCAAGGCCAAATATTTTTGTAAATTGGAACATTTTGGGCTTTGCGCTGGTAAAGAATAAAATAATGTACGTTTATTAGCTCATTGCCGAAAGTAAATCGTTGACATGTAAGAAAAAAATAATAATACGTTTTCTCATTAGGTTACGCATAAAGAGTATTCTCAGTTACAATTTTTTAATCTGTGTCTTTAATTTGGGAGAGTGATGAGGGATATCTCCACCTGACTATTCGGGTGCTTAACTCGCGAATAAACAACTGCCTCATACGCATCCATTAAGGCGTCAGCAAATCCATGCAGTTCCAATTCCTGTTGCTCATTTGACGACTTAATCCAACAATTTATGTGAATTTTGGATAGTATATGTATTTCTTAGTTAAATCGTTGCCATTCTTGTTTCAGTTCCTTTGTGGTTTTTCTTTCCACGCTAGTCCTAACATCCACAATTTTTGTAAAATGATTTTTCCCATTATAATAGATGGTGCTAGCCATCCCATTGCGTCGAATAAAAAGGCAATGGTTGTTAATATTGATCTCTTTGGTATTATTTTATCCGTTTCTTTTCTGGTTTGTGCCGAAATGATCCAGCCCAGGTTAGTCCGCTGTGCTATAGGGAATCCTGAGGGACCTTTGATTAATTAACCTTTTACTCGCAACACTCATTCCAACCTTACTTTCTACATCGAAATCATTCTCCCGTTCTTCATCTCTCAGTATCAATAAATCTTTATCTTCTAAATTAAAAGTAGATTCACTTGTTGTCACACGAGTTTTATCTAACAATACACTTGGCTTTTGTGAGTCAATAACTATTCCAATGTTTTCCTCTAAAACTGATAACAATAGCCCGGTTGCCACATCAGCTTTATTGGCACACAATAAAATTGCTCCTTCTGATGGCAACTGCCCCTTTTCAGCTGATGGCAATGGTTCCTCTTCAATTAATGGTAATAGCTCCTCTTCAACTGATGGCAATGGCTCCTCTTCAATTAATGGTAATAGCTCCTCTTCAACTGATGGCAATGGCTCGGTTGCCACATCGGCTTTATCGTCACACAATAAAATTCCTCCTTCTGATGGCAACGGCTCCTCTTCAGCTGATCGCAATGGTTCCTCTTCAGTTAATGGAATTGGCTCCTCTTCAACTGATGGCAATGGCACCTCTTCAGTTAATGGAATCGGCTCCTCTTCAACTGATGGCAATGGCTCCTCTGCAACCTGCAGCTCGATCTCCTTCAAAGCCAGGTTTATTTGTCCTTGACTTGTCCTCTCGTGGTTGGTGCTACCACGATCACCATGTGATTTCTGCGTAGCTGGCTTCCTCTTAAGAAGCGAATAATGCCACTTCCTGGAGTCTGCTGCCGGCTCCTTCAACGTCATCTTTTCGAAGACCTCGATGCCCCTTTCCAAAGATTCCAGAGAAGTGGCGCTCTTTGCCATCTTCGGCCCAGGAATCCTGTTGATGATGTATGTCATCGTGGCCTCCTCACTGAAATTACCTTCGCTGGCGATGTCCACCATCTTCTAAAAATAACCCATGAAGGACTCTTCTTTTGTCTTCCTCATGGCCGCTAGTTTTTGGTGGAGAAACGCCTCGTTTGTTTTACCTGCAAATTTCTTCTGAAGGCAATTCTTCAGAGCGTCCCAATTCTCTTCGGTGCGCTGCGTCCGCAAAAAAAACGCGCCGTGCCCTTGATAAGCCGATTCGCGTAAAAGTATTTCTCGCCGCCGGTCCATCTCGCAAAATTAGCGAACTCTTCAAATTCCGTGACCCACCTTTTCACCGAGTAGTCGTCGTCTCCCGTGAATTGTGTGACAGAATCCTGGACATCCCTTCGCTGAAGCTCTGCATCCTCTTCGCAGGCGGTGCCATTTTGAGGTTATGCCACGTGATACAGATAACAAAGCTATTTCATAATCATTAAAGCATTATGCCAATTTTTTGCCTCTTATTTGCTTATGGCTTTTTCACTTTCTGATGTTTTAATTTGGATAGGACTTCTTTGATAATATTGTATTACATTACATATTGGCGATTACAGTTTTACTTATCAAACGATTATAACATCAAAGAGGAGGATAAACACAATATATATGTAGGATAATGCCTACAGGTTGAAATCGGAAGGGCGCGGGAGTGTATTATTAAAACCACGTTAGTCTATACAAGTTCGTTTATTAAGGGCGGAAGGCATGGCCCATGACCTACACCAAAGCTCAGAATAGCGTACACTGAAATTATTACATACAAAGAAGTAAAACCGTTATTGATTTATGCATATCCCTTTCTGGCCAACCCCTAGCATACTTCACCTTGGCAACACTGTTACTTAAAATAATATCCTACACGGCCTCTCCTGACAAATCATCCGTCCTCGGATGAGGTCCCGGCCATGGTTTCATTAAGCCAGCTTTCAAAATAGTCCTTAGTGGTCCTTCGGCGTCTCCACATTTCTCCAGCCCGTACCGGTCATGTAGTTGTAGATTAGCAACTCGATATGGGCCGAGAAATTTCGGCTTGATCTTCACTGTCCCGAATTGTGTTCGACGAATGGCCACCAGGTCCCCGATGTTATATGAGACGGCTTCCTCATGATTGGTCGTCTTCTTCTTGAGTGTTGCTTTTCCCAGAATAGTCTCAGCAGATTTCGGTTTTCTCCTTTTCCTTTTCTTCTTGGACTCAAAATTAATATGTTTATCATCGCTACTGCCACCACCTTCGTTTAGTCCATCACCACCAACATCTTTGATGAGATGTAGTGGATATCTCTCGTTTACAATCTTCTTATTCAGCTTGCGGTAGTCGCAACATAGTCGTTTAGTACCATCCTTTTTACCAACGAGAACGACTGGGCTGGTAAAATCCGAAGTACTCTCTTGTATTATCCAGTCAGCTAACCAGGTTTGCACCTGCTCGTCATCTATTTGCTTGTCCTGGTACGATAGCTTCCTGGCCCGCTCGTAGATAGGACTTTCGTCGTGCAGGCTAATTTTCATCTTCACCGGAGGACTTCGCTCGTTTCGCGGTTGATAATCTCCGATGCTGCATACATTCGGCTCCACGCTCTTCTTAATTTTGAAGCCGCTTCTGTCCATCACATAATCAACGGTGTTTAGAAATTTCATGCCCAGCAGCATTTCGTAGGACATGAAGCGCTCCGGGACTACACTCAGCTGAACTGGGAAATTTTCACCGTCAACTTGAATGTCCACGGTTACTTCTC
>JAGXCT010032308.1:4181-15329 GCA_022495035.1 Philopotamus ludificatus | reverse complement strand
ATGGATATTCAAGATATCGAAGACATATTGGACGATCGCACGTTGAATGAAGAAGGATTGGTTAAAATGTTGCCGTGTTATACGAGGCCTAGATGTATATATATATATATAGAGATCACATTTTTTTTTATATATAATATGTATTCTTTTAAAAAGGGAAACAGGCGTCCTTTTTGAAAAAAATGCAAGGCCTGGGGTAAGTAATATTTCAAAGGCCCTCAAAAAAACGATAAAAATTATAGTAAACATCATTAAAATTTATCAACTCGTTTTAATAGCATTTCCCTTTAATAGTTATTGGTTTTAAATTTCGTTTCGCCTTGTTTTTACCTATATTTTTGTAGAACATGTTGAGTTGCCAAGTTGAGGCCTCTAATGTTGGGAGACACGGGGCCGCAGCTCTTCCTGCCTGCCCCATCGGGTGCATTTATCTTTTAGATTTTCTGCTATAACTTTTTGAGAGTTGTCAGAATTATTTTGAAAGAGACTTGAGATCGATTTTTATAATATGGGGAAGGAATATTGTTGATATTTTATAAAATTTATTATAGTAAGGTTTAGAAAATCATATCAGATGCTGTGTCTCGGATAAACTTTGTAATTTGTCTATTAATAATGTAATATTATTGATTTTTGATTAGGACGTTAATATTTCATTTTTTCTTATGATAAAAAATATATTATTAGAATATAATTTGTAATGGCAGAATCTTGATAGTGCAGCTTCCTGCATCCTTTTATAAACGAATGAGATAATCCATCGTGGCCGTATCACGTATAACATTAACTTTAAATTATTTATGCTCAGTAATTTAATTGAAAAATCATTAATTTGGTATTGACAGAAAATTATTAATAAATTTAAAATTTCGACTAAATTCTTTGGTCTATAAAGCCGATAAGTAGATACAAAATTTCATAATTATATTATTATAATATATATGTAGATACTGATTGATTTAATTGATTTAATGACAGAAATGTGGGTTGACGATAGGTCCAATATCTTGCTCGATTAATGGACCGGGACTAATGCATGGCCAGAAACAATTATATTTGCACGATTGATATTCACATTCGGAAAATTGCATCCGATAGCTAATTTCCTACGAACTATATCGAATGGTAATTGCTTAATTTATTGAGTTTAATTGATGAGTTTGATGAGATGCGTAAAACTGGAATGGTCGGTCGGTTTGCCATACCGTGAGAATTGTTGTCTTAGACCCTGCGTATCAGATTTCAGGTTTTTTGATAAATTATTGCGAATATTTCAATGAATACAAAAAAATATGGTAGCCGAACTTATCCATTTAATAAAAACGACGATCTTGTCTCGATTGACCTATGATAATGCCAAAGATAAGCGATCTATTAATGCTGATCCGTCATAATTATCCTATTCGCCAGTCATCAAAAGACTTTCTACTATGTGGCAAGACTGGTAATTAGATTTAAGACGGTCGTCAAACGTTTTTTTCTCGAAATTTGTTAATAACATTGATTATTTTTGAGTATACACGCATATGTATATATTATAGCTACCGTAGCTTTTCGTATAATTTAGCTTATGCAATATGTATGGACATGTGTATACGATGTTTTTGCACATGTCTATCTTTTAATTATGGGTCCATTGTTCTGCGCGTTGTCCTTGCGCTGCGGCGTTGTCGTCGTCGTCGTTGTTGTTTTCCTAGGCCGTTTCTATGTCAGAATAAAAAATAAAAAAAATAATGGCCACACGGCCGACCGTAGACATTTTATATCTATAGTTAATCCTAAATTATGGTTCCCACACTATAACAAGTTTTGATTTTCTATACCACTTTCACGTTTTTATTGCTTTCTTGATTATTTGTGGCAGGTTAAAATTAAATTCTATATTCGTTCCATATTAGTTCAGTCGTTTATCTATAATTATAACGCGTGTTTATTTCAAAGGTCGTGTGATTTCGTTAATTTTTTTCAAATAAAATAGGTCGAATCCGCATGAAAGTACATATTTCGCTGCGATATTACGAATTTTATGATTTTTTCGGTTTTATTTGAATATGTGTAAAAAATTAGAGCTAGCCTGCGGATATCAATCTTTCGTTGATACGAATAAAAGTGAAATATAAGGCAGATTAGAAGAATATGTTGAAAAAAGGTTTTCTTCAGCACGCTTTAAAATAAAACGCAACCACTTAAGATACGATGAAGAGAAAATTATTTAATACGATTATAATGTCGCTTGTAATGACAAACCTAATGTCCTAAATCTCATTAAAATAATATACGACGTGTTAATAGCGAACTTAGAAGTTATCCAAAAACTAGTTCAATCGTCTCTTCGTGTGATAACAATCACAGTTATAAACATTGTTCTTCAGCCTGCATATTAAAATTTGTGAAACGAGTCGGGCTGAAATAATCATTAGTCATCACGACATAATGCGACTGGGCGAGTTACAGAAACACAATTATCGTAGGTGCGGGCAAACGATGAAAACAAAAGTAACAATTGCAGACACTATTTGGAGCACCTGCTTCATAATCTGCGCGCATCGGCCTCGTTCCATCTCCGCAGATAAAACGATGGAATTCGTAGCTACAAATCAGCCGGGGCCCATTGCAAACAAGCGCTAATGCCTTGAAAGGAAGGCGGCGGACAGCGATGACAAACGGTGGTTCTCGGCCACCCCGTGGCATCCATAGAAACCAGTCTTGCAACTAGCCAGAGGTAGTCCGAGCACTATCCACCACTCGAAGACTTTACTGGTCACAATAAAAGTAAATTGTGTCTGGTATTCGGTGCACGCAGCGGTGATGGAGCGCGGGGTGTATTCAATTAAACTGCAAGTTATATTGCAGATAACTAGAAACGATGCACTTTTGCAGGAGTAATTGTATCCTCTTGCCCGAGATTGTGCAATTAGCGGAATATGAAACAAACACGTTATATATCATAGTTTCAAGATCACTATTATTAACATTAAAAGTACATAAGAATTATCATCAACTCAGGAGATAAATATAATACATTGATGTTGAATTTAAGAAGAATGGATGTCTTATAAAGTGAGTGATAGAACGAGAAATGCAGCTGTAGAACTATTAGTATTTAAGAACAATGTTATGGTTTGTAGGTATCATGCATATTATTTCGATAATGTAAGTAACCGCGACTGAGCTAAGTTAGTACTCGGATAGGTGTCCGACGATTCAGGGAATTCTTTATAACACTGGTCAGGGGTGTGTAAGAGGAAGAGACCCATTAACTTCGCAAGTTTTATAAAAATATTTATGTAGGTAGTTTAACGCTTTGGAATTAATTAATTTAATGTCATCTATTCTTCGTTGAATAGATATTTAAAAAACTTAAAGAAAACCAGTGTCGTGGTTTGACACTGGGGGGAATATTAGCGCGAGAGACTCATTCCCCTTGCATCTTTAGAATCTTTATCGAACAATAATAATCTCTTATATGGGCGAATGGCGCAGCGCTTTGGAATCTTTCTTTTATGTCATTCATCCATCATAGTCAAATAAATAAATAAAAAATAAGAGAAAAAGTCTCTGACTATACGAACAGTGAAAATATTAAAGAAATAGTGAAAAAATCTTGGTTGAAATCTAAATGTAATGAAGATAAGCATTTTACTCTAAAACGTTTAAGGAAGGTCATAGATTTTACATAGGTTTAGGAAAATTAAAATTATATTCTCCAAATGAAGAATTATCCACTGAAATATATACAAATCTGTGTTAATAATTGTAACTTTTAAAGATTTCTCAGAAGTAATAATTCTTCTATAATATCTAAGACATCTCTCGATTTTTTTTTAGGTTTTCGAGTCTTCATGCCAACTTCATGGTTTTAAATCTTCTTCTTGTATCCGGATTTCGAATGTTATATATCAGGGTATTTTTGGCAGCTGTATAACCGCGGCGATTACGTTAAGGTGATTGTTCAGGTTGCAGATCTTTGAGGTTAATGCTCAACGGCTGCACCTCTTCGCAGTCTCAAGTTGCAGGTTCCTTTAAGTAGCCACAGGTCCTCAAGTTTCCCTTGTCCTTACGACATCCGTTCGGAGACTGTTGAGCGTCTTTCATTCCCGACAGGGCAAGGACTCGCATTGTGCGTTGTTGTTCCCTTCACTCGCTGACTCGATGCAAAACAGCCGTGTCAGTGAGATATTTTGTTATTCTGGCATAGCATAGAGCTTGAATATTCTAGGAGGAGGTTAAGTTCGAAAATAAAGTGTCTTGTATCCTGTGTATGACAAGTCCTTTGAACGCCGGTTGTCACCGTACTTCTTATATCATTTGGTGCAATTCCTGCCAAGATGTGTACGTTAGACACCTTTGTCGGCTTTAGGCAACCTGTTATTAGACGACAGGTTTTGTTAAGGGCCACGTCCACATTTTTAGTAACCTACCCCATGCTGGGTAGGCATATTCTTCAACTGAGTAACACGGTGTACGTGAGAGCTAGCGCCCCAATTGAATGGACCTTATTTCTGGCGCTAATTTTTTATCATAAAGGTGTTAAAACAGATGGGATTTCCAGTTTATTTCTGGCTAGCCTGTTATTTGGGTGGAAAGGAGTTATGCTGGTCTCTAACGGATTAGACTTAAGGACGTTTGCTTTATAATACTGTTAAGCCTTTGCAGTGCCCTAGTCCAGTGCTTCCCAATTACTTTCATGTCACGGCCCCCTAAATCTGAAAGAATTTAATTCCCGCCTCCCGCCCAAAAAATATATTTTATAGTTTTATTAAGATTATATGCCAATAATATTACAATTGCCGTACACATATCCTCAGTTACGGTAGATAGGTTCCTGAGAATAACGTGTAAATCGAAATTGTATATTTTTCAATGTAAAACCGTGTAAATCGAAAAGTATACAAAAAACGCATAATTTGGAATGCACACCTACAGTGGAATGCGCACCTACAGTGAAATGCACACCTACAGTGGAATGCATACCTACAGTGGAATGCATACCTACAGTGGAATGCACACCTACAGTGGAATGCATACCTACAGTGGAATGCACACCTACAGTTGAATGCACACCTACAGTGGAATGCGCACCTACAGTGGGCGCACGAATAAATAAAATTATTATTATTGATTATTTTCAACATTTATTTTCAGCTTTTGTAGAGCCGTGTAAAAGCCAGACACGTGTAAGAAGTGTAAATCGAGGATAGGTGTACACATGTTACTCTTCAGCACAAAATCGTTTCACGACCTTTCCGCGAGATAGCGATCGTACTTCACTATGATACAGTAAAACTCCGTGCACTGAATACATCTCTTATTTGTCATTATTTTTTTCTTTTCTATTCTTATTTTTTTTCTCATTTTATTATTATTTATTCTTATTTATTCTAATTTTATTATTATTCATTCTTATTTTTTTCTTATTTGTTCTTTATTTTTTTTTATTTGTTCTTATTTTTTTCTTATTTGTCCTTATTTTTTTCTTATTTTTTATTATTTTTTTTATTCCAACCATTTCAAGTCAAGATATTGAAAATTAGATTCTTCATTAATATCTTTTGAATGTCCCACAAATGGATTAATCTATTCCTTTTATTTGTTGTTTATTTTTGTTGTTGTGTATATAAATATGTTCTCATATGTGTTATTATTTAACAGACTTAAGTATATAAATTCCTTAAATATGCTATGTGGAAAAATATTTATAAATGAATATCTGATTTTTTTCGCGGCCCCCTGCGAGGAATTCTGCGACCCCCCTGAGGGCCGCGGCCCATAATTTGGGAAGCACTGCCCTAGTCCATTCTTATTCTATCACCGTAAAATACGTACTTTGTGTTGTGACTAAATTATCAGCAGAGAAGTTGTGACTGATCCTTTCGTTTATGGGTTGATCTGATGCAGTGTGTCTCTTACATCCCCCACTTAAATTCCCCCCTGGCCATCAACAATTCTCAGAATTCATAGAATTCACCGAAAGGTTGAACTATCCGAATACTATCTTAGCTCAGTCGTGGTTAACTTACATAATCAATTGATTGTATGTTACATACGAGCCATTATTAGAATATTTAGTTTTAAATAATATGGTATTTAGGAATATAACGACCGTGTTATAGAGAGATTATTTATATTATTTTATCGCGTATTTTGAGGCGTTCGAAATGGATTCATTATCCTATTATTATTATGCTGTTTTATAGGGAAATTTTCTCTGTAATTGAAAGTGTTATAAGAATACATGATTTGTTGTCGTTTGTCTTCGACGACACAATGTTGAGTTTTTTTTTATTATTATTTTTCATTCGAACGTATATGTGTATGTACGTACACAAGCTGCAATTTAGAGATTTAGCATTAATTGGCCAATTATAGAATCATGTACTGTCACTCGAATAGTGCTGATTCATTATTTATGGCTGTTTGTATAGAAATTGAAAGCCCTCGTTATTAAATCATGTGAATTTCGTCAATCAGGATTACAAGCCTATGATTGAAATCGTTTCCGAAAACTGAGAGTAATAAGTGAAACTAATAAAATTGTTATGTGGATTACCAGGGTAATCTTTTAAATTGATTTTTTCTAGTACGCTATTGAGAATTTCCTGTTTTATCATATCCAATATGTTTCAATTTCCTCGTTGAAATTGTATCAAAATAGATGCATTACAGTCTCGATTGATTTTATGAATGATGACTTCATTAATGCATTAAAATATTGAAAAATATGCCATATTGCAGTTAATCGTTTTATTACACCATGGGCTAACAAGTGTTTTATGGTTTTTAAGTGTAACTACGATGGTTATGATGTACTGTTTTATTAACAGTTTATAACATTTATAAATGTTCATATGTAATACCTTTATTTTTGTTTTGAATCAAATATATATATTTGATTAGTTACTTTTATGAAACACATGTGATTAGCCACAATAAATTACCGTTTTTTTTACTAATTAAAACAATATATCGTATTTCGGCAGTCAGAGTATATACATGTATATTGTTCATTCAACCATGATACCGTATCAGAATACCGTATTATTAGAATTATTAATGTTAATATTAGTGTTACCGGAAAGAAATCAATTATTTTATACGAAAGAGTTAGGATATCTGCATTTTTTTTAGTTAAATTGTTATTTGTAGTTGACGGATGTCAATTTTGGTATCGAGGATTAAAGTTGGGCATTAAGGATTTACAAAATGCACCCAAATCAGGAAGATCTTTAAATTTAGATGATGATATCCTGAATTTCCTCATTTGTCAAGAACAAATATCTTATTGGAAGTACATTTAAAAAAAACCCATAAGTGAATCGAATGGATATGGATATGGAATGACAACGAGCGTCTTTTCAGAATCAGAAGATGAATTAGGAGGTTTTTACCATACCCTCCTTATTCGCCTGATGTTGCACTATCGAAGCGTTTTTGGTATAGATGGAGATTTTGAATAGAAATTAGATATAGCATTTAAAATTGGACTAAAAAAATCCAAATTAAAAAATGTCGTAGTCAAAAACGGGAATGTGAAGAACTAAGTCAAATCTAGACCACTTCAATCTAGATTATTTTAAATTTTGTTTGATGGATGGTAAACATGGTGCTCATTCATTATACTCTGAAGTGAGATGGCTATCCAAAGGAAAAGCAATATTCGACTATGAACCTCTAAGTGATTATCTTGAAAGCACAAAATTGTTGATGTTTCAACAAATCCTTCATGGTTGACATTTTTATATTTCAGTGCAATGAAGTTAACTTATCATTACAAGGACAATTATTACAATTTTTATTATAATAGATAAAATTGCATCTTTTGATAAAAAATACAATTTTGGATCTCTTCAGTAGAATTTTGATTGTTTTTCTGCCTTACATGTTTATTTGAATGTATATATAAATTAAGATAAAATTTTGTTAATGTTTAACCTTTTCCACTCCGTGATCTAGACGCATTGGCCCAAAACATTTTTTTAGCAAGCAACTTGTCTAACAATAATGTCCTTTTTTCAATCAGATATCAGATCAAGCCCTATAGATAGTTCTTATTAATTTTCGCAATGTTTATCTCTTTAATTAAATTTGTAAAAAACATATAATAAGAGAAACACATAGATTCGACTAAAAGTGGACAGAGTGGAAAAGGTTAATAAATATACTATGGTTATTTAAATTATTACAGTGTTACAATTATTGCAGTTTTTAATACAAGAGATAAATTTTCATCTCTTGATAAAAAAAATACAATTTTGAAGAATTCTAATTATTCTAATTTGTAAAATTTGTAAGATTCTTGGATTTGGAATACAAAATCTAATTGATCTAATTAGTGACTCTGATTTGGAATAAAAATATCTGCCAATAAATGATTTTTAGATGAGTTTGTCAGAAGAGTATAGCAATGTGTCCAAATCAAGCTATTATTGTTTTTCTACAACCTATTTATTCACATAGCAGTATTTTTTGATTCTCCAGCAACAAAGTCTAAAGGTATGAAAAGGTTTCAAGATATAAGAATGTAAAATCCCGATATTGTACCTGATACAGGTGTTTTACTTCAAATTAATCCCTTTGCATTTCAAATTAACCCTCTTGAAAATCTAATAAACCCATTTTATTTTGAAATGTCTATTGAAGAAACAGTTTTGCAATTTGAAGACTCTAAATCATAAAGCTTTATTTACTCATATTTTATATAACATGTTTTCAAAATAATTACTAAATAAATAATAAGTTTTAATAACATCTTTTTTATGAATTGTACTATTATGAATTACCCAACATAAGTGTTCCATTAAAATATCTGGATTTGGAAATTTAGGGAGCTCTGCACTATCGGATAGCCAATCTTCAGATCGATCCAAAATAGCTTAAAAAATAAACAATTTAATAAAATGGATAAAATAAATATTTATTTTATTAGTTGTTTTATTTTCCTTTAATTAAAAATCAGCCAGTTTTTATGTAAAAGATAATAAATCATTGACAAAAATTCGGGAAAACAATTGTAGATAAGGACGAAAATAACAGATGTATTTAATATAAAAAAAAACAAAACTTTTACCCTTATTATATGAAAAATGGTAATTATTCATAATTATGATCATACATACTAGTAAAATATATTCATTAATTTTATCTACACTTGTTATACACTTCTTCTTCTTGGAAGGTTAGTTACCTTCGAAGGTATTGATTTCATGTTGCAGCAATTCTTGCAATATTTTTTTATCCATGAGAGATGTCTTCCGGCTTTTAGTAATGCGTCTCTCTTGGATTTTTCTTTAGCTATAAAATGTTAAAGACTTATCTATCTAAGGAACGTAACGATTGATTTATTTTGTCATGCTGGATCTTCCTGGATCCGAGAGAGGAATTTGATGCCGTTAGAATTCAATAATATAATATCAGTTCGGGCTTGCAATGAATATATGTATTATTTATTCTTTATTTTTATTAATTCTCTTCTCGTGGATTTTCAAGGAGTATCAATTATTTAATCTACATTAAGTAATCGTATATTTCTAAACCATGTTATGTGTTTTAGAAATATATGTACATGCTATGATGAAATACTTTTTTAGCAGTGGATCATAGTCGACGATCCCGCTGTGCGATGTATTTTTATTTATATTTATTTCAGGGCCAATTTTTTTTATTACAAAAAGCATAGAAATTGCAGAAACTAATGACGATAGAAGCCTTTCTTTTGTGTTCGATACGTTTTGAAAAAAAAATTATCCCTTTGCCTTTCGCTCCCGCGGATGTTCTTGCGCTCGATGATGATGATTGCTGTTTAATGATACGCAGCCAGTAACACAAAGATGTAATCAATAACACCAGATACGAATTATTCCCATAATACTAGATGTAATTTGGCCGGCACAGTTGCAGTCCTCGGCTGTTGCAACCGTGGACTAGATGCCGGTCTGCACCACCTAATGGTCATCCCAGCGTTCGACTTGTGCGAATCCGACCACTTTCGGAACTACTTTCTAAACTAGAACGTCTCGCGCATCTAGCAACGTCCGAGATCCACACACAGAGTCATAACGATCGTCGTCAATTTTTATATAATCGCCAGGAGATCTCCCAAGCGTTTTTACTTTCATAACAAAACTGACCATCTCGACGGCGGCGGGTAACGGTCCGCTTGACCGAAAATGATTGATTTCCATTTGAATCAAACGCCAAATTTCACTCGGCTTAGTAACGAGATATTCATCACAGTTCGCCGACACTGTTACTGTTGAACCCTAAATTAGTGGAGCTTACTGTTCAGAAGTCAGTTAGTGACTCCAATTAATCATGGCGAACACACCTACTCGGTACTGCATCGAAAAGCTATTTATTTTATTAATCAAATACGGTAACGGGACGCGTTAAATGTTGTATGCACGCGTTAATTGAATGGCCGATAGTTTTTATTTGCATTTAACCGAAGCCGTGTGAGATGTGTACAGATTATTTAATCTTTTACTTAGGGCAGAGGTGCGTAACCTTCGACTGGAGTCCCAAAGATAAATCATATAGATTGAATTTTATTTAAAATATGAGCGTATTTAATGTTTAAAAATAAAAATATATCCAGATTGATCGCCTGAGTCGACGCCTCTTTCCTTTTCAACTACTCATTGCTGCGAATCTGCATTCTCTTTCATAATTCAAACGAGAACGCCCTTTGGATCACATATGATTAATCAGCGGAACTCGGAGACGTTCATCCAGCAAACCAATTATTAAAATGCTTTCTAATAAACTATTTATAAAACGGAGATTAACCCGCACATTTATACCTTTATTTGCGTGGTTAATCGTTTCGACAAATTATCGCGTAAATCTAGTCATACTACAAATATTAAAACGGATGATATTTTACTTTCCTCATTTCCTGCTGTTTTATCTGTCGTTCGAAGGGAGTATCTCAGATACCCCAAGATATCAATGAATTCTTCATCAATATCTTGTCATTTTTTTTTAAATGGATTAATCTAAGAATAAAAATAGTTATTCATTATATTCTTCATAATTTTGATTTTTTAACTAATTTAATATGTCGCGTAAACGTGTTGGCGATGTCTTGCCGCAGACTGAGCTCTCACAGCACGTATCAATCGCACGTTTCACTCGCACTCGGCACATCGT
>JAGXCT010032305.1:0-20341 GCA_022495035.1 Philopotamus ludificatus | reverse complement strand
TACTGAATCTGAGCATAAAAAGCAAACAGCTTTATCTATAACCAGAGTGAAAAAAATAATCCAATTTTTAATGTAAAATCATTAAAACGAGAAAGCGCGGCGGGCCGCACGAGACAGCGTAGCGGGCCGCATGCGGCCCGCAGGCCGCGGTTTGAGTATCGCTGCCCTAGTGACATTGGTTGATCAGTAGGAGTAAAGAGTAGGGTAATGGCGTGGTCCAATTTATAGATGTCGCTAGCCGTGGCGGGAAACGGTGCACAAAAGCCTCGAACCCTCTCCTGTTGACATGACGCGCGCGGTGATTGGCTAACCGTGGCGAGAAACAGCGCGCAAAAGCCTCGAACCTAATTTTCAATAAAAAAGGTTTGCAAAATTACAAAACAGTTCACACGCTTACGAGAAATAACTAAGTACCCAATATTTGAAAAAAATATTAGAGATAAAAATCAAATAAATAAGAAATTATAATTTTTTTCTGTAACTGTAATTTCTATACACACAATTTCGAGAATCTCTTTTCGTGGAAAGGGGGAAATTATTGTCACAATTCTAGCGTAGTGACATTGGTTGATCAATAGGAGTAAAGAGGAGGGTAATGGCGCGGTCCAATTTATAGATGTCGCTAGCCGTGGCGGGAAACAGTGCACAAAAGCCTCGAACCCTCTACTGGTTGACATGACGCGCGCGGTGATTGGCTAACCGTGGCGAGAAACAGCGCGCAAAAGCCTCGAACCTAATTTTCAATAAAAAAGGTTTGCAAAATTACAAAACAGTTCACACGCTTACGAGAAATAACTAAGTACCCAATATTTGAAAAAAATATTAGAGATAAAAATCAAATAAATAATACCCCGTTTTTGCGTGCCCGGATTTCACGTTTTCTCACTATTTGCGTTATATTTTTACAGTTCCGTTGTATTGTAGTACATTTAGAATCCGCTTTTATGTTTTTATTTCCCGCAATTTACGTTTGAAAAATTTATAAACATATTTAATTGAATGCGGGAAGATTTAAAATGCTTGAAATAAATATATAAGATAAATGATAACTTCAAAATTGTTCGTAAAACAACTTTTAAGCTTAAATGCTTTGATGGGATTCGAGAAAAGAAAAAATATCTTACTTCTAGATAGATGCCCTGCTGATATATCAAATTTAACACCGAGAAATATAAAATTAGCCCCTTTCCTCCAAACTGTACTAGTGAATCTGTAGCCATTAAGACTTGGGAATAATTTGTGCTTTGAAACATTACTATTGCAAATTGTTATGCTAGTGTTATAAACCGGTATGTCGGAGGATTTGGGATCTTCAGTAACAACTTTTACTCCGCTTTATATTTTGGGGATTATAATCAATAAAGTGTATCAAACTGCAGTAGTGGTTTTATTAACACTTTATGAGCCGTTCACGCCTTTTGGCGTGATTTTGTAGCCAAGCGTTATGAGCTATTCGCGCCTTTTAGCGTCAGAGCCATACCCCGCTTGGCATTTTTTTTTATGATAACGATGCACAATGTAAATCTACTATTTGACCATAGGAAGGATAAGCGATAAAATGAAAGCGTTACTATTCACATCACCAAAGAATTAATTCAATTCCAACAAAAGAAGATGCTTTAACCCTTTATAGGGAGCTTTATATGCTTTACCCTTTTATTTTTTATTGTTATTGACAATATATATTTTCAATAACAATAAATTAACCAAAAATCATTCTCGACAAAATATTACGTTACTAAGGTTGACATCTCTATGGGCGCTCATGGAAATATAGACCTTAAAGCGACTGGTGAATATATTAACCAATTTTAGCCTTTGCCCCATAAAGGGGTAAAGGCTATTTTACTAGCATTGAAAAAGTCTAAGACGAAACTTTCTTATCGATTTATAAGATCGAAAGAGCTGTAAACCAGCACAAACATATGTACCAGATTTGCGTGATTATCTTAATAAAAAATCATTTTAAATTTTTAAACGTTTTTTTCTAACCCTGAATCTACGTTTTCCCTCAAATTACGTTTTTTATATAGGTCCGTTCAAAAACGTAAAAATAGGGTTTCACTGTAATAGTTTTTTATGTCCCACGCGACATAAAAAAATGAATTTAGTAATTTACGCCGTGTCCGAATAAATATAGAATAATTTATTTTATCTGAAATCTCGCAGGTGTGCCACCACAAGTGTGTTGGCAAACCTGTGTGTCGCAGTTGGCGGTGTGGCTGTCACGGATTTGGGGCAACAGAGCGGCCGCCAGCGGAGCACCATGCGCGTGCGGAGGCGCTCGGGTGCCAAGACGCGCTCTGGGGTACGCGTAAGCTAAGCCCCGAGCCTCGGCTATTTCTTGCATAACCTAAAAATCTACTTTCCTCGCCATCTGCGCTCTCTCTGCTGACCCATTTAGTATAATGCGACACGTGCATCTAAATTCACATCTCAACACATGCATCTGACTATTATTTAACTCGCAAACTAATTATAGATATGAAAAGTCTTATTTGCACATATGTTACTGTGTTATCGTATCATTTATCTCGTTCAATAAATCACAACATTATCTCAATCTCAATTTTTCAATGTATCATTGTATTTTAATTTTTAGAAGATGGACGAACATGGAAATTTCATGAAACGAATTAGCAAATCATTATATTATGGCGATCTACCGACGATACCCTGCCTAAGTCTTCCCGTTATGGGTAAATATCGCGTTTTATAAATAAATTTATAGACGAAACATTTTAACGGCATTTTTAACTTTCAGAATTGTCCGCCGATCTATTTTCTGAATCGCAAAAAGGAAAATCATTGAAACGACTGTATCTCGAAGACGCTACCGAACTCACACGAAATGCATGCGTATCTCCGTGTTCCCTGGTCTTGGCTCTGGTGTATTTGGAAAGGCTAAAATCTTGTAATCCTGAATACGTTGCAAATATGGCCCCCAGCGATTTGTTCCTGATTTCTTTGGTAATTAAATATGGCATAGATATATTAGTGGGACTGAAAAGTGATTTATTAAAACATTTATTAAGTTTTTAACACTTTTTTCTAGCATAAAGGCTGTTGTTCGATTCCCTTTTTAAAAAAGTCCTTTGATTTTTCATTGAAAAACTTGGATGAGTTAAAAGTTCCAATCCTAGCTCCCTTATCCTTTTTTTGTTATTGACCAAAACAGATTGTTTTTATATGAGCCCTTGTTTCACCATCGCTGTATTGGTCTGACCAGGTTCATGCAATTCGTCGCGTATAATTCTAGAAAAATCCCACCACACACAAATAAAGACTTTATTGTTAGTGATGGTCGAAGGGTCGGAACAGATACTTCTCCGAAAGAAAGCCATTGTTTTTTCGTGCAGGATTATTGTATAGCACAAGGGCTCTATGTTAGTATACACCAAACTCATCCCATGCAGGAGCCGACTTGGTGAGCCAGGAAAAGAGAGGACCCCGCAAGATCGGGAGCGACCTCTCACCCGCTCCGCTTGTACACTTGCAGTGAGCTTCGGTTTCACGTCACCGAAGAGAAATCAGTTCCCTCCCCGCTATTCTTATGCTCAGCACCGCAAGGCAAGCGATTAGGCAGAGTTGTGTGGAGTTGCCACTTCCGCACACTCCATCCCTTCAAAGATAAGAGTTCCAACGTGAACCGCCGTTGCTATGCCTTCTAGAATTGCAATTGCAATAGGGCCAGATATGCATGCCCCTTTCATCATCTGAACGCAAGGGCTGACTGAGAGATCAGGATTGCACTACCTTTACGGGTGGTAGACAAAGGGCCACCCGCTTAGGAAGCTCCCAACGATACTCTATCCGTCGAGGGAGGATCCTCGTCGAAGGGGTCCGTTTACTTCCAAGGCACAAGGCTTTTTTCTAGCAAAAAGGCAGTTGTTCGATTCCCTTTTTATAAAAGTCCTTTAATTTTTCATTGAAAAACTTGGATGAGTTAAAGGTTCCAATCCTAGCTCCCTTATTTTTTCCCGTGTTATATTTTTGCAGTGTGAGGCCTCTCGTTATCGTGTTGAAGGATCCTTTTTTTGTTATTGACCAAAGCAGATCGTTTTTTTAAGAGCTTTTGTTTCACTAGCGCTGTATCGGTTTGACCAGGTTCAAGTAATTCATAGTGTATAATTCCAAAAAAATCCCACCACATACAAACAAGGACCTTCTTTATTCTTTAGTGACGTTGAGGGGCTGGAACGGGTACTTCTCCGGTAGAAAGCCATTGTTTTTTTCGTACAGGATTATTGTATAACACCCACTTCTCGTCTCCAGATATTATTTGCTCCAAAAACGGTTCGGTTTCATACCAAGACAAAAGTGACGCGCAGTTGGTACGCCGTTGATCGAGTACCATCTTCGTCAATTCACGAGAAACCCAAATTCCTTGCCTGTGCAATTTCCCTATGCGATGAAGATGACCAGATTCAAACAATTCATAGTGTATAATTCCAGAAAAATCCCACCACACACAAACAAGTACCTTTATTGTTAGTGACGTTGAGGGGTTGGAACGTGTACTTCTCCGGAAGAAAGCCATTGTTTTTTTTCTTACAGGATTATTGTATAACACCCACTTCTCATCTCCAGCTATTATTTGCTGCAAAAATGGATCGGTTTCATACCAAGACAAAAGAGACTCACAGATGGTACGCCGTTGATTGAGCGCCGTCTTCGTCAATTCACGAGGAACCCAAATTCTTTGCTTGTACAATTTCCTATGCGACAAAGATGATCCTGAATTATAGACCATGGACAGCTAATCTTCAATGATAATTCCTCAATTGTTTGATGAGGATCTGAATCCACTGTCACCTTCAGTATATCATCATCTCATTTTTGAGGTCGTCCTTTTTGTGCGACTTCTTTGAGATTCCTATTTCCATTTTTAAACCTATGACACTCGTTTAGATTCAGAATATCCCCGTAAGTATCATTCATTCCTTGATCGAACAAAAATGTCATACAATGGTGTAAGTGTGCTTCTTCTATTGTTGTCCTTGACATCTTTTTTCCTTGTTTCTGTGTTAATGAGCTCATCTAAAAAATTTTGATTACTTTTCGGTACCCCTAATATTTTGAAATAAAATTATTAATTGTAAATCATCTTCGGCAGATGGTATCTAACAAATTTAAAGAAGATGATGGCGAGGAATACAGCGTTTTCATGGACGAATGGGCTGCATCTGCTGGAATATCGGTTTCCGCACTTAATCAAATGGAAAGAAAATTTTTAAAAGCTATCGTCAGTATCTATTTTATTAAAAATAGCTCATTTTGTTTATATTCTTTTATAATCGTTGTTAAAATTTCAGGATTGGCGAGTGTTTGTAGGGAAAGAGCAGTTTAATTCCACTCTTCAATGGTTAGAACACCGGATAGCTCAGAAACAAGGAAGACAGCGTGGCTGGTTCACGTACACGGATCTAGCGAACATATCGAACACCGGAGACCACATCGGATTGATTAAATGTCTGACGACCGTATACGCCGCCCTATCGATTAGCTATTTAGCGAGCGTCTCGGCGCTCATGGCCTCGTCTATTATAACGACGCATACTTTAGCAGCATTATCACTGACAAATCCATTAGGTAGAAATATATTTGACAATGCACCGGATTATTATACGAGAACGGAGCTTAATCACACAGGACCGCCGAGTATGGACCCGCAGAAAAATGATAGCATCCACGATAACAATATCATCGACAGTATTAAAGATTTTCGATTTTATGACGAGGCTAATTATTCTAAAACTTTAGACGGCAATTTTTCAATGAAGCGAGATATGTTTAACGTCCCGGTTAAAATAACGTTTTTAAAAAACCTATTGAAATTTATCGATAGCCAACGAACGCACATATTTAGAAAAATTTTACATCTTCTCGATCAGAACAATTTGCAGAGTGGATTGCGAGAAAATTTCGACGATAATTTCTATAATAATCGAAACACTTGCTGCGAGAATGTTTATTCCCCGATGCAAATACATTTGTGGTCGATTCCGGTGTCCTGCTAACCGCTATATTGTCTCCGGTATTCATAAACAAACAAAAAAACAACTTATTAGTAACGTGATATTTCCCTGTGGTATTCCCTTTTTACAAATTTACTAAATGTGACCTGAATTTTAAAAAGATATTTATGTAAAACTATTCTTTTTAGATAAAAAAATATCTTCTTGTCTCAAAATTTTAGCATTTTAACTTGACGTTAAGTTTTAAAACAATATTTTTGTAACTCAAGTAAAATTATCTTAATACTAGACCGTCGTCATAATTAACTTGTAATGTAATTAATATTGTATGTACATTTTAATCCTGAATCTGGTTTACAGTAATTATGTCCATGTACCGTAAATGTTTCAGGGTTGTGTATACATTGTTATGTAATTTATTGTGAAAAAATAAAAGATTTTATATCTCTTATATATATTATTTATTTTTAAAGAATCATATTTATATAGTCGTATCCTGAAATGACTTAACACATCGAATTATTATTTTTTGACTATGGTAATCGATGACGTTGAGAAGACGGGCACACCGTCCATATGGCCAGATTGTGCGGCGCACACAGGCGCCGGAAGATTAGGTGCGCCGAGGGACGCCAATAGGAGAAAATAGAAAAATATTAAATATTAATTCATTACCTTTTCCACTTCGGATATCCAATCTACTTTCTTTATTAACCTAACCGTGCCGTGCCGATGGGATCTAATTGGGATGACTTTTTGTATTTGTCTAAAAAAGTCTAAAGAATAAATATAAATAATCATTGTCCTTTATTGTCCGCAATTGCGAAAAAAAAAATAAAAACAACAATTTTGTTTGACAATGGCACGGGTGCGGTGTTTTTTATCGCTCCGTACCAGAAATGAAAGAGATAAAACATTGCGCATGTGCAAGTGGAAGCGACAAAAAATATCGTGCTGTGCCAAAAATTCAATATTAGATCGATATTTTGGTTATTTCTACTAAAATATATCATGAATAACTATTTTTATGTCGAAGAACTTATCAATTCTTGTTTTTTTTCTTACAAAATATACCCTATCGGCCAGCGGCGTTGGTTTCGAGCCGCCGTGACGGATCGGTTAATAGTATTTTACGAATATATAAAAAACATATCCTTTGGTAAAATGAATAAGAAAAATTCTACAGGTTTGATCTTACAGTTTTTTCACGTCAAATACACCCGTTTTCAAATCAAATGCATCCTTTTTCCAAATCAAATGCACCCTTTTTCAAATCAAATACAACTTTTTACAAATCAAATACAACTTTTTACAAATCAAATGCACCTTTTTATAAATTAAATGTACCCTTTTAAAAATTAAGTTAGACAATTAAATACGTTTTCCCACTAATTACGTTTTTTTTTTTCACTTCCTTCAAAAATGTTAAAAACAGGTTCCACTGTTTTATGTAGTACCCCAAATTTAAGTTTTCCCGCTAATTACGTTTTTTTACCAGTTTCTTTAAAAACGTAAAAAACAGGTTCCAAAGTATTTAGTACCCCGAATCTAATTCCGTATTACAAATATATAAATACAGTGGAACCCGTTTTATACATTTTTGAAGGAACTGAAAAAAAAACCTATTTAATTGTTTAACTTAATTTTTAAAAGGGCGCATTTGATTTGTAAAAGGATGCATTTGATTTGAAAAAGGATGCATTTGATTAGAAAACGCGTGTATTTGACGTGAAAAAACTGTATATCCTGTTCAATGAAAGACATATTTTTTTTATACATAAATAGAAAAAAACATGGTTCAATTTTTTTGCTAAAAAAATATTTTGGGCCTGATTGGTACTTCAAATAGTTACACAAATGTGTGTGGATACTTTTTAATATAATTTGTACGAAGAATTCAACATGTACAATTTCAGTACCTGAATAAATAATATTTTGTAAGCCGAGGGCTTACTGTACTCCGATAGGTTAACCTTCCGGTGACATCAATTAATTCCGGGAATTCTTTATGACACTGGCTAGGGAGGAATGTAATTATGTGAGACTAATTACCCCCGAATCTTTCAAATATTTATCGAACCTTTATATGGATGAGTGGAGCTTTAGTATTTACTGTTATGCCACTCGTCCATTGTTAAAATAAATAAATATTGTGGTCAATAATTGGTCTAGTCTCGATACTTTCGCTACTCTTCCTTCTTTCTGGTGGCGCTCATAAGGGCAACTCACACAGTACAAGGAGGATATGTACTACGGAAAAGGTTAATAAAGTATAATGAATTCATATTTAATATTTTTCAAATTTTACCCTATTGGGGCCAGTAGTACTCAGCGCACATAATCTTTAGGCACTTGTGTGCGCCGCACAATCTGGCCCATGTTCTCAACGTCATTAATTACCATAGTCAAAAAATAATAATTCGTCTCTTGACAGTTGATTCGATTTGTTACGATGATACAGGAAAGGATTTGGAGTAATTTCAGGATATGACCGGATAAATATGATTCTTTTATTTTTTCAAAATAATTTACATAACAATGTATACACAATCCAGAAACATTTACTGTGCATGGACATAATTACTGTAAACCAGATTCAGGATTCAAATATACATACAATATTAATTACATTACAAGTTAATTATGACGACGGTCATTTACTGGGCGGCTCGAAGCCAACGGCGTCGTCCGATGGGGTCTATTTATTATGAAATGAATGTATGAAAATATACCCTAATCATTTCAGGTAAAAATATTAATGAATTCTTCGTCAATATATTGCGTTTTTTAGAAAACGGATTATTCCAAGAATAATAATAGGTATTCATGATATATATTAGTATAAAAATTCAAAATATCGACAAAGTTTTTGAATTTTTCTACTAATTAATGCGACACGTAAATGACGCACGCACACGTGTGCGGTTTTACTCGCAATTGCACATGTTTTTTCTCGCTCGCATCCGGTACTCCTCATACTTTTTTTAGACAAATACAAAAATGACATGTAGGATTTATATTAACACATTCCGGTCCGCTTGGTACAGAGCCGCGTTTTGCGTTGGGCCGGGCGATTTCGTGAAAAAAATAGCAAAAGTTAAGTACTTCAGTTAAATCGATGTTCACTCTGATACCATTTAAGTTACGTCATTATTTATTTTTGTTGTTATCAGAAAGCTTATCTCTATGTAAAAAAAAATAATAGTTTAAAACTTCTCAAAGTGTGGGCTGCGTATCAATGAAATATAAATGATTTTGGTTTAAGATCAGCGTCAACGAGGACTCGAAAACGCGTCCCCCGTACTTCTACGTTGGCCCGCGAGGACGCGTTTTCGAGTCCCCCGGCCCCACGATTTCGCCTAAAACTTACGCCCGATATCGCATGTTTTTTGCACAAATTACCTAAAAACAAGAGATTTCGTAAATTGAGCATAGCTATAAAACCAATCTACCGATTTTAATAAAAAAATAAATATAGATTCTCAACAATATTTAAAATTTGAAAATAACTAAAATATAATTTTAGAACATGGATAGTCAACCTTTTATGCGTTAAACTCTAAAAAGGCTAAAAACTAAACATTTCGAAAGAAATAAAATTCCCAAAACATACATTAGATTATGAAACAATGAAAATCTCAAATTTAATAGACAGGGGTTTCCAACATTTTTTATTTACGATATTTCGTATGTATATACTGCCTTCTAATTCTGGAATTTCGATGCGTAAAAATGTAGTTTTGCTAAAAAGCAAAGTTGCGTATGGCTAGGACGCCAACGTGGCGTATGCGGTAGATAACAGTTGGCTGAAAGAGGACGCCAACGTGGTGTAAGCGGATGTTAAAGTGTTAAAAGAGTTATTCGATAATAATCAAAAACTTCGTCACGGCTAAGTTGATAATATAACATTTTTCATGTGTTCTGAAAAATAAAAGAAAGCATTTCACGTTCGCGCCAATTTCATATTCAATTCCGGAGTCATCAGTGTTCTCAGTTTCGCTATTATATTTAAGTGATGCGTGAATTCAATTTTATCTAAAATTATATGGTCTATTCGAAATTATTATTTATTAAACAATCAACGTCATTTTTGTCAATGATAACTTTAATTTTGAAATTTTCATAATGTTATTTATACATAAATTGCAATTAATTATAGAGTAATTAGCGCAGTCACCATGACCCACGACATATTTCCATTAATCGACATACGATTTTTTGTCATGATTATTGATTATGTCAAAATAATGGCAGTGCAAGTATTCGCGGCAGCTGCTTTCTCCATAAAATAACCCGAATTTTGCAAAGCAACGGTATCGCGCCGCAATTACCCAAGGTTATAGAGAAAGTGTATGTTTTTTATCTGCTCATTATTTTTTTATCAATTAACGCGCCAAATTTCGTATTAATTTAAATTCAATACAAAACGACGCCGTTTGTTTCACACGAGTAACGGTGATGGCGCGAAATTCGGCGATCGAAACACCAGTTGCGGTCTGCGCGGATCTTCGATCGGGAGATTCTTCGACTTTCTCGGATTCGACATCCTCGAACGTCGGCAATTATTGCCGTAATAATATGGTCGATGCACCGGCCAATCTTCTAATTATGTCTTGAGAATCTAGGGGATCGTTATGCAGAATGACGTCGGAATGGAGTATAGAAAAGAATAGCGAATTGTCCGTTTGGTCGGTTGCCAGTCTGGTGTGGACTTCCGCGGAGGCAAGGATTGTTTTAGCAATCCGTTTCGGAGGTAAACTATTTTTTAATACTACTATAAGAACAAAATATTATTACTATATTTAAAAAAAAAATCATTACGTTTGTGGTGAAGCAGCTGATTCAATCCTGTTATTTAACCCTTTCAGTGCGGGGCGCATGACGTACATGCGCATACAAATCGTGTTCAGGGTGCGGCCGCATGTCGTACATGCGCGAGATTCTTTAAAACTTTAACTGGTCGTTACATGTAAACTAGACCGAGTTAAGTGATGGTGTTTGTTTTAAAAATCAGCTAATAAACACAGCTTATCAATAAATATACAAATACATCACAAGAAATTTATAGGAACTATACATGTAACATGAATAGTAACGATTCATATCAAAAGCGTGGTGTCCTCTATTCAAATCTCCGCAGTAGTATCGGTGACGTATCTCGGCTCAGGGGTTGTTAAAATAGTTCCACGTACATTATGTTCCACATACACGTGTACACGTGTAATGGTATAAGAAAATTGCATTTCGCATTTTTTGATTTTGATTCTACTTGCCATTTTCTAATACAATCTCTGTTTGAGCAATTGATATTTTGTTTGATTTACTATTACGAAAATAAAGCGAATCGAGTTTATTTTTTTAGTTGAGATGGAAGAACATATCCTAATCAACATGTTTGCATAATTTTTTTATAGGAAAATGGTCTTATATAGCGGTAAACGGTGAATACAAATTTACCTCGCCAAAAAAATAATTTGGTACAAAACGGCGCCGCACTCAGATGCAGAATCGTGTCTAGACCCGCCGCATTGAAAGGGTTAAGACAAGACATCATTGGAATAAATTAATAGTTAGGAACGATCTATTATTATTATTTTAATATTTAATTTTAATTTAAGATTAATAATACATTATTTATTACTGTCATATAGCTCAATAATACGTCTAATATAATATCATATGTTTTGTATAGAAACATTTTATTTTATTTAATTAATCCATGCTAACCTAGCCGTGCCGATGGGGGTATATTGGGTACCCCAATATTTTTCTTGAATATCTCTTTTAACACTCAAGGACCCGGTCCCGCGTTAGTGCGGAAATTTTCGTAAACGGTAAACACCCGCTCCCGCACTAACGCGGGTTCACACGAAACGTGCTATCTAATGCGCTACAAAAGGCTTTCTTTGTAGACGATGACTGGAATACAGTTTCATTCATTGCTCTGCATGCCCTTTGTAAAATATATGATATATGCATTTATTTATGGTTGAAAACTGTCCTTGAAATAATAGATTATTTGGATCGAAAACTTTCCAGTACTTACACATCGACTGAAACGAATTTAGGTGTTTGTTTATCCATTCAACAAAATAACTTTTTGAGAATATTTATGTGGTACAACCTGTCACATCCTTTATTACAAAGCCAAAATTACTCTTACATACTACATACAACGATATCTATTTGTTTTTATCGTCTAAAAATACAATAAATCATCATTTCACAGCCTGAAAATTTTTTATTTTATCTAAATATTCTATTAATCTAATATAAGTATACTACATGTATAATCCTTCTTTTTGACCAAATTGACTTCCTATAGGAAAAAGCATACATTTTACATGCAAATCGCATGATCGGGATAAAAAAAAAAAAAGATGCTTAGGTGTAAGTTTCGCCTGAAAACAGCGGGTGCTTGAGTGTTAATATAAATCTTATACGTCATACACTTTTGGTATTTATTTTAAATAGTAGTAGAATAAATAATATTATTAATCATTGACATTTATCGTCAACAATATTCGCTTCTGTTGTCACGGACGCAAAGTTTTTATCTCACTCGCATCCGGTACGATGTGCAAAGTGGGAGTAAAACGTAGTAGTGACTAGTGACGTACGGTGGTGTTGATGTTGGGTGTTGATGTTGGGTGTGCTGTATGTGGAAAAAAATATAAAAAAATGCAGTTTTTTTTTCATGAATTTTATTATTATTTATACATTCATTTTATTCTTCGTTTTTACACGTTTTTTTACATAAATTTTTCAAGTAATATCAATATTCAAAAAATACTCATAAAACTAAAACAGAACTTAACGATTGAAAAATTTATGTCGCAAAAACGAAGAATATAAATAATAATAAAATTCATTAAAAATAAACCGTATTTTTGTTTATATTTTTTTTCCACATACAGCACACTCAACATCAACACCACCGTACGCCACTGGTATTGACACGTCCAAAATATTGATCTAATTATGAAGTATATCATCATTGTTAGAATAATCCATTTAAAAAAAATCAAGATATTGATGAAAAATACATCAAAATCTTGACTTGAAATGCCTGAGGTCTCTGATAGACCCCATTCGGACGGCTCGGTTGTTTTCGAGCCGCTGTGACAAATCGGTTAATTAAATTTGGAATAATTCTTCACTGCGATCAGGAGTTCGGCCACACTCTCCATATTCTCCAGACCTTGCTCCTTCCGATTACTTTATCTTCATGTCCATAGACCACACATTAATATAAAAAACTTTTCGATGTTTTATCTCGCTTGCATCCTGAACGATCTTGTGATGAATGAACTATGTTTATTCTTAGAAAAATCCATTAATAAGTTATTGATGAAGAATTCATTGAAATGCTTGGGGTATCTGTGATACCCTCTTCGGACGACGGGGTCGTTTTCGAGCCATCGCACTATAGGATAGATCTTGAATTCTACTGCCAAAAATACTTTTTACGAAAATTCGATTTCAGAAAAAATGATAGAAGTTTATTGTGTCACTGTTTTTTTAATATTAGTTTACTGAATTTGGTAATACAGTCAACCATCCTATAGCATTCACTTCCATAGCGTTTTTTTCTTGAGCGTTTGCGGCGGTTTTTTGTATAGCGGTCCCTTCTATAGCGTCTAACTCAAATGGAAAAAAAGATTTTTGGCAGTTGAATTCATGATCCGTCCCACTGTGCACCGTGTCTTATGGAAAAATATGTTTATATATATATTTTTAATTTAAATTTAAATTAGTACAAATTATTTATTTTATTTTCTGATTATAGATCTGATTAACATACGATATTTAATTTATTTAAAATATAAAATAGCTAAAATAGCTATGATAAATATTTTTACATGTAGACATTGCTCAAAAAATAATTGTTTTTAACAATTTTCTCCAAATCAATCAGAATCAAATGATTAAAAAAATATATGAATATACGAATCGAATCAAAATTTTCCGGTTATTTCACCACGGATTGTTTTAATTAATAATTTATAGTACAATTTTCGAAGATTCAATGCAAATGTCGAAACGTTTATATTCAATATCACGATTTTTTTTTATTGGTCTTTAAGATGACTTGCGATTATAGGATACGCTGATCTGATCAGATGATGAACAGATGCTATCATCAAACTCAAAACAAATATGGATAGACCATATACTACTCCTGAAACTGTAAATGTGGGTCATCTTGTATAGAGTTTATTTTAATTTGGCAACGATTTGCCATAAGCAAAATATTTAACGGACGTCAAATTATAGTGATTCAATGATAACTAGATGCAACAATGTTAAATATTATAACTGGTCGGTGCTCGGTTAATTTTTTTGAATAGCATTAACACTGTTACTTCTTTTCGCCTGCGATGTTATGAAACATTTGGCTCCAAAAGCGAAACCCACTCATTCTTCGAGTCATCGAGCTGCAGTCAACACCGACTGCGGTGCTAACGAGGTACACAATCTCTAAACGTGGCTCTGACTAATTAAAAAAAAAATTGTTTCAATATCTTAATATAATTAACAGTGCATCTAATTTATTATTTTAATTTAAAAAAATATTTTTAAGGGTGAAATGAATTTATTTTTCATTTAAATCCAGTTTTGTGTCAAGGATGTATTTCTTTATTTCCCTATTGTTGTTGTAAAAGTGTTATTGTGCGACCACATTGGCCATGTATGTCTTCGTCGATTCGTGGCTTTTTCTATGTTATTCATATGGCAACAAACGCCATGTGAATCGAAATGGAAATCTTTCATCATGGGAAAATATTGCTTATAAAATCTTCTTGTACCTATTGTGTAGCATAACCGTGCGAATGGTGTAGACGTAACCATTAGCCACTAACAATACATCATATATAGGTAATATGAGTGTTATAAACGTATTTAAGTATTATTCAAAAATTATATATGCAATGATTTGTACAGCATCGATTGTATGCGAACAGTTTAAAAATTATCGTGTTAACAAGTATACGGCGGACGTATAAAAATGAGAGATAGGTTCTATTACTTGAAAAGCATTTTATTAATATTATATTTATTGTAAAAAAAAATATCATGTCTGTAAATAGAATTTTCCGCGGATGATAGAGCACGTGGAAAAGTGAAAATTAACTCAAATCATAATTAATTGAATCGTGTTATTTCAAAACCGTGTAAAAATTAAATCATGTCAGTATTTAAATAATAATTTCAATTTATTATTCATTCAAAATAATATTATTTAGAATGAGCTCTTCAATAATCAATGACATCCTGAAAAAACCAATAAAAAATATATGTTATTGTATTAATATTAATATAATATTATTCATTTCGTGTTTACAATTTTATTTAATATTTACATATGCATAAATAGAAGTACGCCTTGATTTACACGTTTTCGCTTTAACAGTTACTATCGATCAAAAAAATCCGTGTAATTCGAGAATAAAAATATTTTAAAAATAGGGGAGAAGTTCTTTTTTACAAAAGAATTATTATAATAAATAGTTTTCTATATATTTTACATTTTTTTTAATCACTTTCGATGTCACATAAAATTATAGTAGTCAGATCAATCTATTCTTCTTCATTTAATATTCGTAGTATTAACAGTTCATTAAAGATGAAAACCGCGTTAAACCCAAATCGTGTAAATCAAGGACTACGTAATTAAAAAAATGGATGTACTTCATTGGATTATTAATTTTAAGAGACATTGAAGGGCATAGTAGAAATTTCTAAGACCCGACGTTAAAAAATACAGTAAAATGAGGACAAACCCGTTGTTTTTCTCGTGTTTCCGAAAAAACTGAAAGCTTTTTCTCATTTTTTTTATCAGGTTCAGCTTGGTATAGTTCTTTTTAACTGTTTTTATTAAAAACATTTTAAAATGAATGGGGTTTTCTGATTTTCGGTGTAGTTCTGATTTGAAGTCCTTGTAAAAATTATGAAAAAGGATTATAAAATAAATTTAAAGTATGAGTGTTAACCTAGCCGTGCCGATGGGGTATATTGGATACCCCAAGTTTTAAATTTTTCTCGAATAACTCTTTAACATAAATCTTAGATCTAACAACCATTTTGTATTTGTTTAAACAAATCATTGATACTTATCGTCAATAATATTCGCTTCTGATGCCACGGGCGCAATGTTTTTCTCACTCACATCCGGTACGATATGCCAAGTGCAAGTAAAACATAGTAATGAGACGTCCAAATTATGAAGTAGTATTAAAATAATCCATTGTAAAATATCAAGATATTGTTGAAATATGCATCAATATCTTGACTTGAAATGCTTGGGGTCTCTGATAGACCCCCTTCGGACGACTCGGTTGTTTTTGAGCCGCCGTGACAAATCTGTTATTAAAATGGAATAATTCTTCACCGCGATAATGGGCGTCTTCATAAAGCAAGAATGACCCAAGAAAAAAATCAGGAGAAATGGAATATTGTGGGTATTTCCCTAATTATTCTATAAAAATGTAATAATTTTTGACTGATTTATTTAAAGAGGAGCCCTGATTTATCGTCTTCTCACATTCATTGTTATTTTTTTAATGTAGTTTCAGTCAAATAAAAATAATTATCATTATTATATAGACTTAATTGGCATGGTTTCGATTTACACGGTGATTTTAGGGAATCTATCCATAGAAAAATTAATTGAATAAAATATTTTTATTAAAAAAATCGTACATGTGAAATAATTTGATCCGAAAAACAACTTTATAGGCTTTGTTTGGTGCGAGATTATATTTTCCGCAAACATCTCTTCAGTGCAAATGAAATTTTTATTTCATGCCGTCTCCGGGGTGAGATTTTTAAACATTTCCCCGGCGCTGCGCGAAATAAAAATGTTTAATTAATTTCGCCTCGTTAAAATTTATCGTCGCATCGATTGTTTTGCAGAAAAATAACAATGCGAATCCCATCTGGGTCACTCGGACCCATCGGAACCGTTAAAACCCGAACGGACCCGTGTTTATTGTTGCAATAATGATTTTTTGTTCCCACAACGTGTCGGTTTTTTTTTGTGCGCTTCGATTTTTTTGAACGTGTGAATATTATTAAATGCCATCACGACCTTCACTTTCAAAAAAATATCGACCGACCTTCACTCAGAACATATAATTAATTTCAATTGTTTAAAATCAATTCGAATGTTTATATAAAAACATATATTTGATGTTTGGCGCGGGAATTCCCTGCGAATGACAGCTTTGGCCAAAACAATTTTATCGCCGTCCATCAATTGATAAGTGGCGGTGAGAATAATATAATATTTTTATACATCCTCGTTATTATCGAGCATTATTATGTATTATATAACGCGTTAATTTTGCGAAAAAATCGATTGTGTGACTGTTGCAGAGACAAAGCGCAATTTGCGAAAATGTATGGAAATTTTCATATGCATGTGACTGTGGGAAAACACTTCGCTGACAATCGCTGGGAAACATTTTTCTAGCGAATTAACATGTCGCGATTTAAATTGATAATGTTTTGCGAGTTTTATTCGTTTTTAAGTATGCGGATTCGTTCTAGTAATGTAATAGCTGATTAAACATATCAAGGACTCCATGAAGTAATAGTATTTTTAGTACATTGCAGTGGTTCATAATCATAATAAATTAATAATTATTAATACATAATTCTCTAGAAATAAACTCCAATTACAAGATTTTTTTCAATCAATAATTTTGATAGGTATTTGATCAATTCTTTGACAATACGTTGACATTATATAAATATGGATTATTCTAAAAATAAAAATAGTTATTTATGATATATCAGCATCATCATCATTTGCCAGCCACAAGGATCTCACTCGCTGAGGGCATGGGCCTTACCAAACTCTCGAATGGCAGTCGAGGTCGCTGAACTCGGAGTCTCAAGACGTGAAGTAGAGTGGACACCCTTCTTTCGGTATGTCCATACCGCGGGGACCCGAGCCGTCTTGGTATGCGGTTTTTTGTAAAGAGTTTCCCTCTCTTGGCCATTGCTGGCATTGGACGTACATCTTCTACCATGTTGGTATCGGATTTTACCCTCTCGATTGTGACCACGCAAGTAGGAAGGGGTTTGTCTGGGTATTCGTTTGTTCTCTTCTCTAAGGCGTTATCTGCTTATAACGAGTCACGAGTGACAAATAGTGTAAAGACACACATACTAATCTATTTTGAAATTTTACTAATTAATGCGACGCAGAGGTAACGTGCGCACAGAGCGACGGCCCGCTCCGGGATCGGTTTCTACCCTTGCACAGCACGATATTTTTTCTCGCTCCCACTTGCACATGCGCGATGTTTTTTCATACCTTACGGTTAACCTATCGGAGTACGGTAAGCCCTCGGCTTACAAAATATTATTTAATCAGGTACTGAAATTGTACATGTTGAATTCTTCGTACATATTGTATTAAAAAAAGTATCTACACCCATACGTCTTTACATCTTATCTTTTCTTCGTAAATGATAGTATAGCAAGTGATAACATCACTGATTTTGATACTTTCGCTGTTCATGTTCAAAATGTTCATTTTCAAATTATGAAGCATATCTTTATAAATACTGTACTCCTTCAAAAACTAGATTAACAATTTTCCGTTCTTTTAATCAAGAGCTCCTAGCCTAAATGTATTTCGTAGGTAATTCTTTTTCAATGTACGAATTTCATCTTGATCCATTGAATAATAGTGGTTGTAATGAATATAACCTTAAATGGTTGATTACTCTCATTACACTATTTATCTATCTCTTAAAAAAAACGAAAAATTTGTGTCGCTTCGCTTTTCTTCTACATAAGATAAGCTTGCAAATGTAAAATTAGGCCAAGAAGATTTAAAGAAAGAGGGGCCCGTCGTCCGTATGGCCAGATTGTGCGGCGCACACAGGCATGAGAAAATTTGGTGCGCCCAGAGAGGTCAAGAGGGGAAAAATTGGAAAATATTAATTCATTCCACTCTCTTAAAATCGAACAAATTTCATAATTCTTTCCATAAAATGTTATAGGGCTTATTTATAGGGGCTCCAATTCAATTTAATTAGGGCTCCTATACAATAAAAAAATTAAGAAGTTTAATAGATTTTTTTTCGATCTTAACCTTTTCCCACATGTACATGCGCGATTTTTTTTCTCTCTCATATCCGGTAAGGAGCGATGAAAAACATCGCACTCGTTCCATTGTAAAACAAGATTGTTGTTTTTTTTTTTCGCAATTGCGGAAAATAAAGGTCAATGATTATTTATTCATTAGAATGTTTTAGACACAATACGAACAGTTTGGGAGATGTAGGATTTATATTAAAAGTGTTATTCGAGAAAAATTAAAAACTTGGGGTCCCCATTATACCCCATCGGCACGGCTAGGTTAAAACAAACGTTATTCCTTTTTTTTTTAATAATTATAATACTCAAAAAAATAGCGTAACATGTACAGTGCACTCCCGATTACCTGGGCTAATGCAGGAAAGGAGCTGCACAGATAATCGATAAAACAAGGATAATCTTAGTTATTAATTTTTATTTCCGTTTTGAAATACAATTACATCTACTTTTCTAAAGCAGTTATTTTATCATGGTTAATAATATTATAGTTTTTTATCCTTATATTTAATTCTTACTGGTTGAAGTATTCTAATAAAGTATCAACTTTACGATTGATAATTTCTCCATTTTCGCTTGCAATCCCCTTTTTTTTTTCCTTTTCATTGAGATTATATAATAGATTATTCTAAGAATAAAAATAGTTATTCATGATATGCTTCATAATTTGGTCGATATTTTAGATTTTTTAACTAATCAACGAGCCAACGTTCTCGGCGATGTCTCGCCGCAGACTGAGCTCTCGCAGCACGGGTCACTTGCACGTTTCACTCGCACTCGGAATAGCGTAGCGGATGCGAGCCAGAAAAAACATCCCGCATTCCAAAAATATCTTACTACTGGAATCCATTTAGTTTTGAACAAATCTTCAAATATCTTTCTATCAATCCATACCTCTTTTTAGCTAAAAATTAATAACAGAAAAGTTTTTTATCTCTGTCTCTTTAAATGCTTTTGGTATTTTAGCTATTTCAATCACCAAAATTTGAATGTCGTGAGTTTCGCGAACAGTTTGGGTACCAAATTTAAATTATGCAGATACTTCGATGCTATATTTTTTTTGGATTTATTTATATATTGATTAATTCATCTATGAATAATCAGGAGTGTATTGTATATTAATATGGTCGAACATTATGCTGTTATGGTTGAATTTAACCAATGTATATTTTATATATGTGGCGCATAATTTTTTCTTAACCCTTTCAATGCGGCGGGTCTAAACACGATTCTGCACCTGAGTGCGGCGC
>JAGXCT010032304.1:2506-18896 GCA_022495035.1 Philopotamus ludificatus | reverse complement strand
TGTCACTCCCTTTTACGATAACCTTCACAAATTCATAAATATAAATCCGTCCATTGCTTTCCTCACTAGCTATGATCAAATATACTCCTAATCCTTTCATAGAATTCCTCTACCCAAAACTGTTAAGAAGATAACACAAATAACAACTCAGATCTTTTTTCTCAATTTAATTAAAATCATTTCCATTTCAAAATAGTTTAAAAAAAAATATAGATAGATCGCGCGTAGATCTTATGCTCTAAATAAGTTAAAAACTTAAACTTCTTAACAACCTTTAGCTTGGTTATCTCCTCTTTTTTCTTGTCTTTTATTTCTTATTATGGTTTTTTCCATTATTTCGTTTTTACATATTCTTTTTATGAAAAGGACATATTTACATATTATTTTTGTGTGAGGACCTACAAAAAACTTTTATAATATTTCTATAAAAAAATACGTAAATAAATTTCTTTAAAAAAATCATTATAGACTATAGACTATTTAAGCCCTATTTACAAATCCCCCTGTACCTGTCTCAAATATTACCGACCAAAAATTTTCTTAAAAAGTTTTTTACCTGTCATTGGTTATTTGGACAGAATATTAAAAAATAACAGAATTTTTGCAGGCGTTACAATTTCACTCTCCGATATTGTAAATTTATATTCTGGTTTTTTTGTACATCATTTTCTAATTCTCTGCATATTTTATGTCCTCACTTCATTATTTGTAAAAATTAAGAAAATTATCATAATTTATAACCAGAAGTTCACGTTAAAAATTTGTGACAAATCAGTAAAAAAGATGGTCCTATTATGGGCAGTGTTCGACAAACGGTAGCTTGTGAGCTACTGATCACTCGCAAGCGGCACTTCGGTAGCTTGCGTAGGATATTTATCACATTTATAAATTTTCCTCTCAAATTAGACCGGGAAATAAAATATTTCTCGAACTAAATTTCAATGAAATGCTTAACAAGTTGCCGTTGAAAAATGAATTACTAAGTAAAATAGAGAAGCATACACTTTGCCTCACTCTCGCTCATTTGTATCGCTGCTTAGGTGGGAATGCCAGTCATCAAAGGATATAATACCACATGGCCTCACTTTTGTTTGTGTGTGAAACCAACGGCGTCGCGCGATGGGGTCTATTAACTATGGAAGATATACCCCAAGCATTTCAAATCAAGATATTGATGAACTCTTCAACAATATCTTGATTTAGTGCTAAAAAAAGGATTATTTTAAGAATAAAAATAGTTATTCATGACATGCTTCATAATTTGGTCGATATTTTGGATATTTTTACGAATCAATATGATGCGTAAGCCGCAGTTGTCGCCGCACGTTATACTAGCACGGATTCACTTGCACTTACACATCGTACCGGATGCGAGTGAGAGACAAAACGTCGCGTCTGTTTTAATTTTTTTTTGCAATTTATTTAAATCTATTTTTATTATATTGTGATATAAAAATAAGTATAAATAATTTCTAAAGAAAAAAAATAGGGGAGGGGGAGGGAAATAGGAATATGTATAAGTAGCTCAGCAGATAATTTAAATTTCCGAAAGTAGCTCACATCCTTATTGAGTTTGGCGACCACTGCATAAGGGGAAAAATGAGATTCGATATAAAATAAAAGCTAAATCCATGATTTTCTCAAAAAATATTTTTTGGACATTTTTAATAGTCCCTATCAGATGCATGATATAATTGTGCTAAATCTTTGAAGCACTTTTGGAATGCTGATATAGAAGGGCATTTATTTCATTCGACGATTTTGTCTTTATCATTTAAATTTTGGCAAAAGGTCATCCTTTTATATTTGTTTTTAATCAATACCGACACGAAGAAGTCTCAAGGGGTCATATATGACGAATATGGAGGCATGTGCATCATATTATACGAGCTATCAAAGTTATTATTAAATGTGTACATACTTTATTTGTTAATCAAACTTATATATTTATATCTAAAAAAAAGCGACCTTCTGTGTACGGTAGTACGGAATCTAACTAAACAACAACACTCGTTCGCGTCAAAGCTAGCGACCACGTGACCAGTGCAAATGTCCAAACACAAGAATGTCCAAACACATACGAATACGATTCTGTTCGCATATTTAATCCAATTATTTTTTTTCATTGGGAGAAATGTGTGTGGGGCAGTGCCTCGGTTGCCCCTAAGAATGAGCCGCCCCTGCTTGTTGGTATCTTTCGAGATTATGTATTTTTGTTACTAGTATTTTTTTAATGTTTTCTACTTAGAAATCGTATATATGATGAATTGCATCTAGTAAATTAGGATAAAATTTGAACTTTTAATATAAACTGGATACAAAAAACACGTATCTCTATTAATCACTTTTATGAAATTATAAATGATCAACAAAATGGCGATATTTTATGTTTAAAATTTCCAAATAGTTAGCCAAGTGGTTAGGCAGATCAAAAAAAATACTTGAGTCATCGGAAAATACCATCGTATTATCGTTTATATTATTGAATCAAAGTTTCCCATTTCTTTATGATCATTGATGTCATGTATATATTTTTTTTCAGATATTATAATAACACTATTCGTCATTAAATTTTTGTACTTTGGATAAGATTAATAAACAACATATTTACTCACTATAAATATAAAAACTTAAACATAGCCATGCGCATATTTTAATACTACCGTGGATACATCAACGAGTGTTTATTAATTGAATTTATTATGTGGTATTTGATATTTATATTAGTGATTGTGATATGTATTGGGATATTAAAATTGCACATTAAGTTTACAACCGGAGTTTATCGTGGAGAAGAGAGGCTCGATGGAAAAACTATCATCGTTACTGGAGCAAACACAGGTTTTAATTTTTTTTTATTAATATATTAGTATAAATAATTATATTGTGCTTGACGTGAATGAATTTGTTTCAGGCATCGGCTATGTTTCAGCCAGGGATTTTGCTAAAAGAGGAGCACGAGTGTTAATGGTATGCAGAAATTTAAAAAGAGCTGAAACCGCAAAGTTTGAAATAATTAATGCGACGGGAAATTCGAATATACAAGTATTTTTTATTAAATAATAAATGCTTAGATTAGGGATATCAACATTTTTTGCTTTACTCAATTACAATTTTTCCTTTCTTAGCGCCTCTCGGTGCACCTAATCTTTAAGCGCCTGTGTGCGCCGCACAAACTAACCATATGGACGTCGTCCCTGCTTTTCACTAATGTTTGGAATGTAATTCCCCCACTACCCAAAATAGTCTAACTCAAAAGCTATCTATAATCAAAGTAATATGCACATTATAAATTTATTGAGATGATTTTTTACCAAGTGATTACTTAACAGACTTAAATTACAGAATTATATTTCAATAAACAAAAGTTTCAGTAAAATTACCCATTATTTAAGTTTATTTTATGTGATGATGTATTCAATCAATGAGATCCCTGTTATTTTTTTCTCTTTGCCAGTACTTGGATACGAGGAGGAATGCTTGAAAGTGCACACAAGATCATTTTCAGCATCCAGTCTATGTTGTTGTTTTATTTTAATTTTCAACAAAGCTGTATTAGGCTAATAGCTATCGCACATATTGGACGAAAGTTCTGTGATTAATTTGTCATTGAACATATCTTTTTCTACAGAATCATTTTTCAGCTCTAAAAATTTGTCTTGACAATCATAAGGAACTTTTTCAAACAGCCATCGAACATTTGTAAAGTAAATGATGAACTGCATCCATGTAAATACAAAACCAGTGTTTCGGCTTGTGGGTAAAATGCGCATTATTTTGATCAGTTAACCGTAGCTGAGCTAAGTTAGTACTCTGATAGGTTTCAGAAGAGAAACTATGCATTCGGGGAATTCTTTTTAACACTGGCCAAGGGGTATGTAAGAGTAAGACACCCATTACCTCACCATGTTAATTTTGATATTATTTCAGTTGGATTGAAATTTATATTATTTGATTTATAATTATTTATTCAACGATGGATAGATGACATTAAGGTAATTAATTCCATCGCGCCATCTACATATATTTTTTATAGAACATGCGGAGGTAATGGGTCTCTTCCACTTACATACCCCCTGGCCAGCACCTTACATCATAGTGAAACTGCTACAAGTTTCTTCTCCAATCCATCTCCCATAAAATTTTTCACCATCCTCAGAGCTCAGGTTTTAATATGCTTTTCTCCAAGTATGTGAGACTTTTTCTGCTTTGCTATCTCTAGTGCTTAAAAACTGAATATTACCATGTGCTTGTAAAAAAAAAAACAGTTCAGAGATTCATTCCCTGGAACTTCAATATTCCCCAATGATAAGTAAACCCTGACTTAATTTATACAATATTCGTTACGAATTTCTATTATTTTATTTTCAGATATACCAAGTCGATTTCTCGTCATTGGATAGTGTGAGAAAAGGAGCAAACGAGATTCTCAAATATGAGGATAAAATCGATATTCTATTAAATAATGCGGGAGTAGCCTATGCAGGTTGCTATGACGTCTCGAAAGAAGGATTGAACGTTATAATGTTGACAAATTATTTTGGACCGTTCTTATTTACAAACATATTACTCGGTATTTTTTTTTTAATAATTTATTAATCTGAGTTCGAAATAAAAATTAATTATGCTCAATTTTTAGGTAAAATAAGGAAATCGGCTCCCAGTCGCATTGTCAATGTGTCGTCAATCGCCCACTTTCTTAGCGATTTAAATAAAGACAATTTTAAAAATATTGATACTCCAAATAAACATCATTACGAAAATTCTAAGATTGCAAACATATTATTTACCAAAGAATTGGCGAGAAAGTTGCAGGGAACTTGTATGTATTGATATTAAAATAATAATATGTTTATTTTCGTATTTTATTATTCATCTATGTATATTTTAGCTGTGACTACGAATACTTTACATCCAGGAGTGTTTGCCTCAGAAATTATGAGGGACCGAGGCTCTTTTTATAGATTTGTTTATGAAAAAATATTACCGTTCATGTTAAAGGTAATTAAAACAATAATTATGATGCGTGAGGCCTGATAATATATTATTTTTATATATTAATGTTTACAGTCAGTTGAGGAAGGAGCACAGACCTCAATATACCTCTGCTTATCCCCAGATGTTGAAAAGATAAGCGGTGAATATTTTGCAGAATGTAAACTGAGTAAACCATCGGAACAATCAATGGATTTAGATTTTGCTAAAGAGCTATGGGATTTAACAGAAGAAGCAGTAAATTTACTACCCAGCGAAAAACACTATATGTAATAAATAATTTAAGCTTTTTAATATATGTAATGTATTATAATATATTATTATAATATAATTGTTTAGTCTTTTTTATATAAATAAAAACATGCATAAAACCAGATCACTGTGCTTTTTCATGTTTAAAAATACTGTACCAGAGAAAAATGTTTTTGTAAATTTTTCAATCATCTTATAAAAGCTTGCTAGCTTTCAAATAAATTACACATGGGAGTTTTGCTAGTGTCAATGATTTTATTCCCTCTTAATTAGCGTTTTATCAAACTGAAAAAATACAGAATAACTTAATACAAACACAATCAATTTTACCGATTCACTTTAAATGCTTTTATACTATGGAGATACAAGTTTTGCAATAATTCTTCAATGATTTTAAGAGAATCAGGTATTGCTGAAATATGATTGTCGTAATTACGAGGGATGTTTTTTAAATTTAAATCAAAGAAACCCAGACATCTTTTTACTACGACAAATTTACCGTTTTTAATTATAAACTAATAAAATAATAAATAAATAATATTAAGCGAAAAAAATCAATGATTACTTCTACACTGTCTTTGGGCAATAAAATAATATCTAATGTGACATTCACAAATAATCGTTTTTTTTGCTTACCCTTTGTTGTTGAAATGCTGACAAACAACAATTTTAATGTTTTTTTTAAGAAAACAGGATTTTGATGTTAGATATATAAACCAAAGCAAAGTACTGTCACTTTCGAAAAAAAAAAGTCTCCTAGAGACCTCACGTAGATTATATTATAAAATAAATCAATATTAGTAACGTGTTCCTTCGTCCTCTTATAGGCAAAAACAATGTCCTTTCGTTAAAATTTAATAAAAATAACAAACCCATCTTAGTTTATTCGCAATACAAAGACTTTAAAATCCTCCCTCTTAAAGACCTTGTCAAAAAATATGTCACTCCCTTTTACGATAACCTTCACAAATTCATAAATATAAATCCGTCCATTATTTCCTTCCTCACTAGATATGATCAAATATACTCCTAATCCTTTTATAGAATTCCTGTTTTATGCAGCCGATGTTTAATTTCATTCGACGATTCTGTCTTTATTACTTAAATTTTGGAAGAAGGTCATCCTTTTATATTTATTTTTAATCTATAGCGATACGAAGAAGTCTCAAGGGGTCATATATGACGAATATGCCTCCATATATTATACGAGCTTCAAAATTATTATTAATGTTAAATGTCTACATACTATATATGTTAATCAAACTTGTATATGTATATTTTAACAATTTATAAGTAAAAAAAATAAATATAAACTTACCAATAATTATCACAACTCATAATTCTCAATTGACATATCGATAATAGAATAATAATTCGCATAACTGATATCTCGATCGCATTGCACAAATCTCAACGCGCGTTCAAAAAAAAAAAAGGATTCATAATAAAATAAACTATTATATTACCGACAATGTCTATACAAAAATTGGTGTCAAATCCCATTACGACACCATTATATAATATCTAAATATTTTTTTCGTGAGCACAATAGAAAAATTCATATGCGAGCTCACAAAAAAAAAGATGGGACGAGCACAAAAAAGCGGACAATTATGTCAAAGCCGAAGGCAACGCTCTGTTTGACATAAGAAACCACCATTTTTAACCTTGTTTTGACATGTCGTGTCCCTTGTAATTTATTTATATATATCTGGCCAATTTTTTTGTACTAGTATTTGCGTTTTTCAAAGGTATTCAGAACGCCTTTTGAATCGTATGCGCCGACCACAACAAAGGGGCGGGAAAAGTCAAAAAGATAATATTTGAAGAGAAAAAAAAATATATATATAGAAGCGTGGATCCTCTGTCAAAACATCCGAGATTAGAGGACACTGGGGTATTATATAATATGTATAATTTTACGCGTTGAAACACAAAGATCGAGCATGAAAGTTGACCTAAATTATTATATTAAACCGGAAACACAATATTTTTTTTTGAGTTGTAATTTATTTATTTTATTGGGGATGTTCATAATATTTATATGAATTATTTTTGGTTGCATTTATACCGAGCCTCCCCCAGTTGTCAGAGCAATTAATTTTCACGGGGGTTGATACATGGTCCCAAAGTGCATTTTCACGATGTTTCTGGACGATTGCGTCTTGTGAGGTCCCCGATGGACCTTTGAGGTTTACGAGTCCGACTGTCTTGTAATGCGTGGACTCCCGCAGATTCGAACCATACCCTACACTTTTGTACTTGGCCCTTTACAACGTTTATATTGTGACAATATATATCAAAGTGGTGCCGATAGATGTTATCTGCGATTTTTTTTTAACATAAAAACGATCCAAAATAAAAAGCATTGTATGTTTTTTTAACAAAACTTGGATGATTTAATGGAAAAGTTGTTGCCATTTTATCAGCAAAAAATTTTGAACTGAGTTATTCTGTTTTAGAAATGTCTTCTTTAAAAATATATTACTTTTGGGATAGTCCAATTAAATTAATGATTAATAAATCAAGCGTTTTAATGTATCTCCATGCTGTGGATATGATGTCAAAGCTCTCCATCTTGGTAACAAATGATGAGAGTGGGATGTATTACAGTTTCATGTTGTAGAATATTAAGGGTACAGTTCAGGGGTCACCATTCTTTACCCTGCGATTTTACATCAAAAAATTCTTCCAAATTTTAAAGAAAAGCATAATACTAACACTACTCGATGAAGAAAAGCATTTTTTTCAGCTCAAAAATAATAATTGAATATACCTACATGCCATATATATTTAACTTATTTTCTAAATAGTGTAAAACGGGCTTAAAAATATTTTTTAGTAAAGAAGTTGTATAATTTCATGATGGATTCAACATGAAACAGTATTAATATACAAAAAAATATTTTTTAACGCGATTTTAATCACAGTTTCGTAGCAAATAAATTGTATTAGTTATGTTTACGTTTGAAACTTAGTAATAAATAAAAAAATGTACCTCAAGATGACGAGGATTGTGCAATATTGTAAAATACTAAATTATTCGATTTTTTTTATCAAATTATTGTAATTTTCTTGCTACGTTTGAAAATGTAATAAAAAATAAGTACTGCAACTATTGCTCAGTTTATTCTAAGTAGACTTGTCTTAGCATTTGCACGTAAACTAGTTTCGGAAAAAATCCAAATCATATTCGGCATATATCTATCTTTTTTTTGAACGATGTAAAATCTGTCTTTCTTAATTTTTTTATATCTATACCGAATAATTTCTATATTTATAAAATTAAAAAAACTGTAATAGATTCAGAGGTTGAATATATAATAGATTAAAAATATATTGATCATAAATATTTTATTTTTGATACCAAACGCTTTTCCATAGTCGAAATTATCAGTTTTACATCAAATATTTGATAAATACTGATAAATACTGATTGGATACAATTAATTATGATTTGATTGAAAAAATTGCCTATATGGCGAATAAGAAAAGCATCGAAAAAATATAATCTTTCAAATCTGTCAGCAATTTTCATTCATTCATTTTTTTGATCCGTGAAAATCATCTCAATAATTTATTATAAATAGTAAAGACATATATAGACATTTTGTGTCTTATAAATATGTTGTCAATTGTTAAGTTGTCACAATTTTGTTAATTTACAAATGACAGACATAATTTACAGACTTTTACAAATGTTTTCAATATTTAGTTCTATGTGTAAAATACTTTTCATGCCATTTCCGCTTCTACATTTGTCAGTAAACATTTTTTTGTCTCAAGAATTGTCTGTTAATGTAGAAACACCAAGCTTTGATTTTGAACATACATCCAAAATTCTTCAACTGTTCTTCTGGAAAATTTAAAATTTAAATTCTTTGTAATAGATGTAATAAATAATTGATGCAATAATATAAATAACAAATATAACACAAAATAAACAATACAAATTCGTATATTCTCTGTTGAAGTCTGCACAATCCTTGTATATATTTATTTATAATTAAAAAAGATTAAAGTTGCCTCTAATTATATAATATCTCCCAATGTATTTTCATCTGGACGATTTCTATTGTCTCGGAGATATGTTTTAAACCATAAAAAGCCATTTCTACACTTACTTGTATTGCTGGAGCTGCTGAAACCACCATAGAAATTTTGTATAAATTAGGATGTGGAGTTTTATTTTCCTCCAAAAATTCTAAAATAAGTTTTTTGACTAGTCTTCGTATATAAATAAAATTATTTAGGTCTCTTGGGAATATTATATAATATAGGGAATCTAAGTGTCTCTAATACAAATTCCTTGTTTCGTAAAAAAATCTATTTGGGATTAAAAATGCCATTTCTAAGAATTGGAATTTATTAAAAATATTTGTAATAGTTTTAATGATTGACACTTGTCTCATGTGCATTTTTTTCCGAAAATTAGATGCAGTCCTATGTTATATGGACACAATTTTCGTGTTTGAAAGTATTCTAAAACAAATATAACCGATAGTAATTTTTGGTTCGGTTACTACCAAAATAATGATTTTATCCGGTTTTGGGTTCAGTCTCGGCCGGAAGCCTTGGTGATGGTGTTAGGAAGAAAAGTATTTCGTATTTTTTTCTTCCTATAATCCTAAATGTTGTGTTATAATTCCTGTTAAGAGTCCTGACGATACTATCGAGATTATGTTAGAGCAAAATCCTGTTTTGGACAACATCGGAGATTGCAGAAAGGCTTGATTTAGCTCAACAAACCATTTCGGACAATATTCAGAAACTATGATTGGTGTGAAAATATTTGAGACGGTTCCACATGAGTTAAGAAGTAAGGAGAATTTGAATGATCGAGTTATCATGTGCACATCTCTGCTCGCACAAAACAAAATCGAACCCTTCTTGGACCGGATGATAACTGGGGATTAAAGTGGATTACCCATGAAAACATCGTAAGGCCTCCTCCACCTTTAAACCGAAGTTAAGCCTGAATAAGAGAATGTTGGGTATATTGTGGGACATTCGAGGACCAATACTTCGGAGGGATGCTGTCAGCAATTGGATAATTTAAAACAGCACTCCAAAAAAAGAGGTCGGCGATCTTCAATAGGAAGGACATAATCCTGCTTCATGATAATGCTAGGCCATATACTGCTTTGGATACTCGTCAGAAACTAGCAGAGCTAGGCTGGGAAGTTCTGTCGCATCCACCACACTCCCCAGACCTAGCATCCTCTGATTGTCACTTGTTTCTGTCCTTACAATTTTTTTGCAGGACAGAAAAAATCAAAAATCAAGAAAATATGAGACAGTTTATTCAAGGTATAAAAAATGCATTATTTTGTTTTATACTAAAAACGGTCATAACTAATAAATTAAATCATGTAATGTTACTTCATATAAATTTTTTTTGGTAAAAACGCCAATTACTTTCGCTCAACCCAAGGATTTTTTTTACAGCAAATTCAGTTGCTTTAATTTTTTTTTTGCGAAATAATGATTTACGACGAATAATCGCATGACACATGTAAAGCAATGTGCATGGGTGGAGTCACATATATCGTGACACGCCCATATAAATTAAAACAAGACATAAAACTTAATTAATATCAGTAGTATTACATAATAAATTTCGAGTTTATAATATATATATATTTTACGACATGATTTATTGGTTGTATCAACGATTTGGGGAAACACGTTTTTTTTCTCCGCCATAATACCCACATACAAATGTGCGATGACAAAACTGAGATTTTATATTGTGCATAATAAAACGTCAACAATGGATGAAAATATTTGATGGTTAGAAATACACATTTTTTATTGCCATTGTTGGGCTATCAAAGATCCTCGCCCAAATCTCGGATAAACGCTTGTAATTTGACAGTTTTACAACTTATGGCCCGTTGAAAAAATATTGGGATTATACAATGTATAACGCAGCGTGATCCCGAATAATAAATATCACGTGGAAAATTCGGAAAATTTAATTATTAATTATTTAAAAAAATGTCTATATTTTTTTTTCTTATTTTTAATAGATTCCAAATCGCCCGATCCTATCTTTTCGGTAGAATATATTTTTTTTTGGTCGTGTTAGATATCCGAATTTATCACTAGACAAATTTCCGTATAAAAAATGTCGCATTGTGTGTGAAATAAAAAATGCAGGACCCATAAAGTGTGCGTTGAAACCCGTAGGGATCCTAATGGCGCAGAGATAGCGGCTAATAGATATAAATAAATAAATGTAAAATACCCAAATTATACATTTATTGGATGATAAATAATGGAAGGGACGCGATAGCATATCTGTTTATTGTCCCTCGAAAATCCTGAAGGAGTCAAAGGATGTTGTGTGGAGAGATAGCCGCGATAAAAATATATTTAAAGCGAGGCGAGCTTGTAAAAGCATCGTTTTTCTATTATTACTATTATTAGTATTCAAATAAATAATTAATTATATTTAAAAATGCATTTTAAATTTGGTTATGTGTAAGCTGACCATACGTCCCGTTTCGAACGGGACTATTACGCTTTTAGCAAGCCTGTCCTGTTCAGAAAAAGCCTAAACTACGATAACAATTTCAAAACAGTACTCTTGTTTCTTTCTCACTTCTTTCGTAATTCAATGGCGGAAATTGTAAACGAAAAATATATTAAAACTACAGCTGCTATGTTTTATAAAGTAAGCAGAGAATATTTGAAGCAGTGTAATTCTTTGAAGAATTAAAAATATTTCAATGTATGAATTTAAACAAACTTGCGGTCCGGGGTACTCGAAAACGGCGTCCTCCGGACCAACGTGGAAGTACGGGGGACGCGTTTTCGAGTCCTCGTTGGCGCTGATGTTAAACAAAAAATCTTGAGAAGTTTTGAACTATTATTTTTTTTTACATAGAGATAACCTTTCAGAACGCAACAAAAAAAATATTGACGTAACTTAAATGTTAAAAGAGTTACATCGATTTAATTTTTCCTATTTTTTTCGCGAAACGCAAAACTCGGCGCGGAACCCAGCGGACCGGAACATGTTAATGGTAAGAAATTATAAGTTTTCTTTAATTATATTCTCTTATTTTCTAATACATTACACCAGAAAAAGTGACAGAATGGAACACTGGGAATGTGTCAACCGAAAATCGTTGGATGGAATTGTTCAAAAGCTTGTATACCAATAATTTGAAACATACAAACTTTCAAATATTAGTTGAATATATTTTGTATCTGCCCAGTGCTTAAAAAAATGTCTTTTTCCTTGAAGAAGTTATGGTTAACACAATTCAAAGTCAAAGTACTCAAAGCCATGTTATTTATTAAAGTAAATTTTAAGAAATCGTGCAAAGAATTATCATTCTTAATCAAAATCAATGCCAAATACACAGAAGCAAACTTGGTCTTTGGATAAATATAAGATTCGATGTAAATATGTCAATGAATTCTGTAATAAATTAATTCTTTAATTGATAAATTAGAAGAATGTTCGTATCCCTTTTTCCATTTATTATGGGATAAAAAAATCTCAAAATTACAATATAAATGACATTTTGCAAATCAAAGCCCAAAAAATATTTTTTAAAACCCATGAAGAAAAGAAAAAAGATCTAATAAACATACTTAACCCTTTTAATCCAGCCTTTTTTGCATAGGATATGCGAAGAATCCCAAGTAATTTTTGGTAAAAAACGATAGTTTTCATTATTTTTTGTCTCGTATGTCTTTGTATGATAATAACTAATCTTCAAATATGAATAAAAACATAAACAAACAAAAGAAAAAAAATAGTTATAATATTTATTCTTAAAACAATATAAACGTTGAGTTTGAGTCATTTTTAACCTAAAAATGAATTATTTTATGTAAAGAAATTAATTGGAAATGAAAATAGAAAATAGTTTTTAGTCAATATATGAAAAAATAAAATGAAAATAAAAAATGGACATAAAAAAATAGAAGTATTGTTTCGCAAAATTAGCAAAAATCCCAGGAACTTATAAAACTTTTTTTAATAAATTTGTATAAAAGTTCTTATAATTATTTAATACCTTATAAATAATCTAATCAGTTTTTTGGACAGGGGTTGCGAACATTTTGATATAAAATAAATAAAAAAAAAATGGTATAAACAAAATTCTATATGCATGTTAAAAATTAATAACTCCTCATAAAGTGTTAACTTGTCACCCATAAAACATTATGAATTTAAATTAAACGAAAAAAATATATTTAGCATATTTTTGCAAGTTTTGAGGCCGATGATCGGCCCCTTGGGAATTTTTGCATACACCAATTGGGGCCGATCATCGGCCCCGTGTGAGTAAAAGGGCTAAAGTGACATCCGATAAGAAGTTAACAAAACTTAAATCTCATTTATGTGTAAATGAGTAAAATCTGTTTTACAAAACATTAAACTCTTTAATTCATCTATAGCTGGAAAGAAATGCAGTTTCCAAATCAATGAAACAATATTGTTATCAATAACAATATTTAGCTCAATATTTAGACGGTTATTCATTTTTTTTAAGCGAGTTAAAGTAAATACTCTTCAGCTTTTACTTTCTCCAAAAATGAAACATGTATAATTTGGTAATGCTCCCATATAATTAACAGTGTAGATGCAGAACGCTTCTTTAGTACTTATAATTTAGTTGTCACCGATCGTCGTAATAAATTAAAACCATCATCCTAAATTTTAAAGTTATTTTAATTAAAATCCCTATGCATTTTGTTATTTTTTAAATGTTTCTTTATAGAAAATTAAAAAATTGTATACTTTATAGTAAATTATGTATATATTCAACCGTTTAACTTAAATATATGACTAAGAAACGTCTTAAAATTAGTCCTAAAAAATTGCAAATGTCCCATTTTGGGTTGAAAAATAAATGGTCACCTTTGTTATGCATTTTCTCTATTAGATGCATATAAATAAATGACGATAAGGAGGCGACTAATGTCCTCGCCATTTTTCTTCCTGTCCGCCGTCGTCCTTTGTCTTGACTGACAATTGATGACAACTGTCAGATGATATAATCACGTCAGATAACTGTCTTCGGTTGACGACAACTGATGCCGATGTAGACGTCGCATGAGCTCAAACAATGCCGACATATCCAGTATGAAGTGCATCTTACTACATGCATGATAATGCAAAGAATTAAATTATGGCTCATCGTCAAAGATGACATCAGAAAAAAAATTAAATAACTGGTAATTCTTGATTTTAAATGATGTAATAAATGCATAATTTAATCTATTTTAAAGATTCCATTGATTAAACTGGGGCTATAAATTTAATCTCAGTTTTATGTGAAATATTTGACATTTATGCCTGTATTCTCCAGATTTTTTTATTATTGATTTAATCTGGCTAATAAATTTTCGTCTTATTTTTTATTGTTTTAAAAATAAAAATTAATACGATTTTTATTTTATATGTCAACTATAATATACGTATTTTGTATTAATCTTTGATATAAAAATTTTATTGAGAAAATAGTATTTTTTACAATTATAATTATTTTTTAAATGTCAAGAATATATTTTAATATTCTATCAAAGCAGTCTTAATTATTATGTATATTGAAAATTGATAAAAAAAAGAAAAATGACTAAATTTACAAATTTAAAATAAAAAAAATAATTTATTGATTTCGTACATTTTTTAATAAATAATACAGTTGACGTCATAAAATTTCGCGTGTTTTCTTGACTCAACTTTTTTATAAGAAATTAAATGGTAGATTTTTTACAGTGGATCCATAGTACAGCGTACCCATGTCTAATGTCATAATTAATATTTAACTATTGTGTCAATAAAATATTTTCATCATTTCTTGATATTATTGATATTTTGCATGAATTCTACATTTTTATTTGAACTATGACAAAATATATATTGACATAGAAACAGTACATCAGTATATATACAGCATGGCATATTATTATATATAAAAGTTATAATAAAAGCAGAAACTAATAAAAGATTTGTCGAGTTGCACTAACTCGCGAATTTTAATGACGCCGACTCTATTTTTTATTATAAAGATGAAAAAAAATCAGCAATGAATACTAAATAATTTTTAAAAAGTACATAATTTATCAAAAGTTCTATACATTTACACAATATTAAAAATATATTTAGGCCAATATTAATATATGTATTTGATTATATTAAATTGGCATAGTTTTTAAGCGCTCAAGTCTTCTACACTTAATATAATATAATATATAAAATTATTAATAATGTATGTATTTACATATAATCTAAAATATTTAGGTTGTTCGGAGACGGGGGCACGCGCTCCATATGGCCAAATTGTGCGGCGCACACAGGCGCCGGGCGCCCAGAATGAAAAATATAAATAATAATTTATTTAAATCGACATCAAATAAAATATTATGTATATAAATGATTGCCCGTAGTTCGTTTTTTCAAGCACACTTAGACTATAGGGGCGATTATTAAAGTTCTGCACACAGTATACTCTCGGTGTGCTATTGTTCGGAGAATAATCCTTTTATTCTACGTGCTATTTTAGTCTAAACACGGTATAGTGTAAATTTTTATTATACTATTTGTTTGCTATACTCATCGTTATTAAAATCATTTTTTTGTAATTAAGAGTGAGATGGAAAGACCCGAAACCAACAAACAACATTTTAGACATAATATGCTAATTTTCTACGATCAAGATTTCAACGCAACCAATGACAGTAAAGCAATTAATGAAGTTTATGGATAAATGTCGAGAAAGAGTATACGTCAATTGGTGTTTTGTTGATTCTAATCCGGCAATAAGAATTTACAGGATGTCCCTCAATCAGGACGACAATCAATATTTGACGAAAAATGACTAAAGTCTAGTATTGAAGCAGATCCACGCCGCACTGTGCTTAATTATGGTAGAAATTCTCCATTTTACTAAATTTAAAAACGAAAAATTAATAACTTATGGCAGGATCGCTCCGTCCATATGGTCATATTGTGCGGCGCACACAGGCGCCGGACACTATTATAAAAAAAATACAATTTCGGATTTCTTCAGTCGAGTCTAATAGTTTAGATTGTTTACCTACCTTACGTGAATGTTTGTGAAGTCAACGAAGAAGTATTTTTAAAACTCCGAAACAATTTTTGGCAATATTTCCC